>OZ019966.1:3501625-3685661 GCA_963970385.1 Theonella swinhoei
TGGTAGCTGATGGGCACACAGTCCGGAAGGTTCTTTGGTCTGCTCCACTCCAGCAGGTAATGCAGTGCTCTATCAGTGGAAGTGATGGTCAGGTCCACAGGAGGAGGAGGGATGCCTGTGCAGGTAGAGGAAACTTACTTACTACATACGTATACATGGCTGACTTACCATAGCGTAATATGTAGGAAATATTCCCAGCCACAAAATTAAAAGGACTGTGACTGAATGCAATACATCTTATGGTGATATTATCTCTGTCAGAGAGATCGTCCAATGCATCAGAGGTGGTAGTGAGAACAGTGTGAGTTTCAGTTCCATTGATGATGAGTCCATATTTACGGTACTCCTCTGGATTATTGATCTGGTGATTGACCAGTTCCCAGTAGGCCACTCCCCCTTCCACCTGGCACCTGAACTCAATTTGAGTGCTGGCATTAACCTTGGCAACTGGTACACATCCTTCAGGCTGCATTGCTACTACTGCCAATTTAGCTATATATAACAGGAGAAAAGCAGCATTGATAAATTAGCTAGTGCTCGATAGAATTTTGGCGTGAAATTTTATGAACCTAAAACTAGTCTCGCTGGCAAGCTGTATTTTTCCATGTGTACACATGCATGAGGAAACCAACCTTTAGGAAAAATTCTTTGCGCATGCACACACACAGAGAAATAGGGATGGCTCACGAGACTACCTAAAACTACAGTTTGAACCAGAAATAATAGTTTCAGACACCTCACAGAGACCCCCTTCTTCAGTGGTGCTGGAATGACTGGACACCTAAATTGGTACAACAGCTGAAACTCACTGGCTCTAACAGTAGCTTTAGGTTCTCAATAATCACACATAGAGACTAAGGAGGTACTCACATACATGTAGTACAGTTGCAAGGCTACAGGGAAAGCTTCTGGTAAACACCCCCATGCTATCACCACTGCTTAGCTATATATGGTAAATATCCTTCCATGGCATTTCCACTTTACTGTATCCTTGATAGATCTTCATATTACCAACACTGCTGGATTATGTCTATCTGTATTTGCAACTCATGCCAATATATAGGGATATGTTTAAGATTTGTGAATAGAAAAAAACAGGTGCATCAAAATGCATGATGATATATAGCCCTAAGAATCATAGCTACACCTGACACTGTTGATGAACACAGTGCACCTGATGCACCTCATAATATTCCTTTTTTGGAATAGCCATTCTGTTAGTAGTCTGTAGGTAGACAGTTAACGTAGCTCTTCCTAAGCCATTTTGTGAGCTCTTCGAAAGCTAAGAAACCACTACACGAGAGCCCGTAGTTGCTAGTATTTTAAACATGGACGGCGCAAAGCAGTGAAGGATTCTTGAAAACCAAGGATGCCAGATGCCTGCTACGCTCTGTTAGGAGCTTCCACATCTCGAAATAAGCCACAAACTCTGGAAGCGCTGGCTATTGATGGCACCATACAAGCTGCCAATGAGCTATATGTTACGTCACTATCGAAACCCAACCCATTAAATTGGCATAATAATCGCTGCTTAATTACACGCATGCGCAAACAGTAGTTACCAGGCGTTCCTTTCCCCTCCTCCGAACGCCTGCGTACGAGGCTAGGTATTGTGTAGTCGATAGTATCTCCTTACATAAGAATATCAAATGATGGAATGGAATTAGTGTCATATGACTTGTGACGCTGAATTACGCGTAACCAACCTCCTCTGATACATGACGTAACCGTATTGCAATTTTTGATGATGCAGAATCTGTATTGTATTATGCACAAAATTAAAAAATAGTGAATCTCCGAGACAGGGACAACCTGCGAAGGAAGGACAAAACCTCTGCTCCCAAAGTGTCCTTTCTTCAGAGGTTTGACTGTACATATATAGTCTAGACGCGTAATCAGCGAACAAAGGCACTGACACAGCGACACAGACTACGACCATTTCTCATCATGCGGATTACGAAGCCATGCCACGTATACACTCACCTTCTGTTCTAGTCAAAAGGCAAAATAAACCAATAATGATCCATGGCCACATGACTGCCAAACTCGTCTCTTCTCAGTTGCGCTGAGTATTAAGTTAAATGCGTCATTTATCTTGTGACTTTGGTGTTCATTACGCCTACTTCCTGTCGCATATATTTTCGCACGTGATTAGTGGCACGAGTGACGTAGTGTATATGCCCAATTACGTAACGCGCGCGCTTACGCTAGCAAGTTTTGGGTGAGATAATTGTCGCTCTCAAAAATAGATACATTTTGACTAGGATTAGATCCTTAGCATCTATTCTTAGTAGGGTACTAGGGGGTGTAATTCTTCACAAATACTCGCCATTCTACTACATTGTGCACTGGGGTGTACCATTTCTCGTTATTGGCGAGCGGGAGCGAGCCTATCTAGTCGCACAGCTGGCACGAGATTTCTATATGTATGTATCCGACGATGCAATTTGGCCCCGTGTATAAATTGTACTTGCATATGGGACCCTCGACTGACTGGGGGCTGCCCGTGCGCTACGCACAAACGTAAAGCCGGCTCATTAAAAGTTCAAAGGTCGCGAGGTATGGCGGAGCCAAGCTCAACTAGAAGGCTCGAGAGAGAAACGCCGCGCTTTCAAAAGTGACGAAACTCAGGAGCGGCAGCTATTAAACGATTCACTTCAGAATCGCAGGAGACAACGTTGACTGCCTTGCCTCGGAGACACTGAAGAGTTAGAAACGCGCTTGTCCACTTGAGCAACTAAGAACCGCTGGCCAACAAATACGAATTATGGAAACGCAGGCTCAAAAAAGAGGCTCGTCCGAATCAGCTTCGAATTATTGTACCGCATGTGTTGTGTTTCTGATATGCAACCTTGTATGTTGTCGTAAAAATACATTTGAGGTACAAAATACGTCGCCCAAAAATGCTCAGCATTCAACTAGTATACATCGTAATTAATTTAACCCTCGGCGCGATAGCGAAGCGAGGGTTGCGGTAGTTGGGTCTGTGTGTGTGTGTGTGTGTGTGTGTGTGTGTGTGTGTGTGTGTGTGTGTGTGTGTGTGTGTATGTGTGTGTGTGTGTGTGTGTGTGTGTGTGTGTGTGTGTGTGTGTGTGTGTGTGTGTGTGTGTGTGTGTGTGTCACATCTCACCTCTGGAGCGTCTGTTCGTCCTGAAAATACTGTCACGTACCCAGCGGGCAACGAAGGTCAAAAAATGTTGTGGGGTTTCTCTGAAACCACTCCGTTGCAGAGATCCAGCACTGCTCCATTCAAAGCATACGTACGGTCCGCCATTTCCTGCGCACAGCGCGCATGCGCATTGTATAGCGCGTGCGTTTTCAAGGTTCGCGCACGGGTGGCGCCGAGGGTTATGCACTTTAGTGCATTCATATATTTGCGTATGGTTGTTTTTTGGATGCCTTGATTTAGTTGACCAGAAGGTTCTCTTTACTGCATTGTTTGATCATGGCCTGCCCTTAGGTTTTTGGGTATAAGCATCAAATCTAAGTGTCTTCATTGGAATGGTGTATCCTTTATTGTGTGTAATGGTGTTTGGCAGCTGCAGGGTGGTGTATTGTCTCCTGTCCTCTTTTCTGTTTATGTTGATAGTTTATTGTGCAAGTTGAGGGATAGTGGCCAGTGTTGGGTTTCATTTGGGTTGTGAGTTTGTTGGTTTGCTGATCACCCACTGCACTCAGAATAATGCTCAATAAAATTATGTGCAAATTTTGTAAGAGACCATGGTCTCAGATTTAATGCTGCCAAAACTCAAAACTTCCCTATCCCACTTATAATGAAGTATTTCACTTTTGTGGATCTCCAATTTCCAAGGATAGAAGTGACTCATCTGGGACATATTTAATCGATACTACATGCTGATATTATAAAAACAAGACATTACTTCGCAAAGCAAATTATACTTTATGTATGTTTTCGTTTGCTGATCCCTTTGTTGTATGCTCACTATCAAGTCTTTTAGTCTTTCATTGTATATGGTGCTCAGTTATGGAATATATCCAACAAAAATATTACAAGTTGTGTTTAATAAGATATTACACAGGATATGAAATCTTCCATTTAATGTCACATAATATTAATATTGTTCACTGTGTAAGTTGTATTGTAAGAATATTTTTTCATTCTTTTGTATCAGAGAGCTCTTTCATGTTCAAGTCTTGTGCAGAGTGTTTCTCTCTCTCATCTTCTCTTTTATATTCCTTTGTCGGTTATAATTTAAATTGTGGTACTTCACATGTAACAGAATCTGACATTAATACTGCTGACTGGATTCATCTTGTGACTCCTCGTGGAGTTCTCTGCTAGACTCTCTGTGTGCATGTGACAGGGAGCCTAACTGTTTCAGTATGCCTTTTACATTTATTAATAGTTGTGCATATATCCGCTTTACTTTATTTTCTGTCACCATTCCTCTGTTCTGTTTGTATGTCATGACCGGGCAGGCCAATCGACATGAACTATTAACTTTGTGCATGAGTAATGCAATTACCATAGTTATGCTCCACCCTAAATAACAGGTGCTTCGTCTCCTGGCCGGACTCATTTTCTTCTCATGCATATGGCACATCAAAGAAAACTTACCGAGGAAACTTCTATTCTGGCCTCAACTCAGCAATAGCATCCGGTACAAAGGTTTAAATTTTAGAGCTGCTGCGTCTGTATATTCAGGCATAGTAGTTTCTGCTGGCTGTCTTAGCGTAAAAAGGAAGGGTGAGGTTTACTACTCGACTGCTTGATTGCATGTGTGTGCATATGCATGCATGTAATCTGTCAATCAGTGCCTATTGCCTTCACTGATGCCTACTAATACCACTATATACTCAGTAACTCTATTTAGAGATCAGACAGTGTGCTGTATTGCCTGCTTCAAATCACACAATAGTTATTACATAATATAAACAATTGCATCATTAATGTCATCATACGAATACACAGTCGAGTTATAGAAAGGATCCATTACAGTAAACGTGTTGCCACCATCTTCACTGCCATTCAGAAGAACAAAATGAGTCCTATTCCTCACGTGACCTATCACAACCATATCACTGCTCAGAGCCTTCACTAGATAGCTCTGAGTGAGATTCGGTCGGAATATTTCTCCAATAAACTTTATCCTCCCATACACATCTATCTTCTGGACTTGCTCGAGTGCTAGGTTGTTGCAATTGCCATCTAGGCACAAATAACCTTGGTTGTTAACTAGCCAAGCATTCATTGTACCAGGATTCGGAGATTTCCCATCAACAATGTACCCATACGAGTTTAATGCCATGCTGATACAAGACATAGCACATCCTTCATTACAGACAGTATCTCTCCCAAAAGCCGCCCCGGGGCAAGTGTTGACGGAGCAGTTTACAAGCCCCATTTTGTCTTCAGCCCATGCCGGATAACATTGCTTGAAGAGGGGATACACGGGGTTGCTAGACCTCGATTCAGCCTTGCTCTGCAGCAAGGCAACGCCAATCACCACTTGTGCTAAAAGTAAAACAGACATCACTGTAGCTGCCAGCTCAGCATCCGTTGCCAGCCCCACCCATTAAACCTAGCTACGCCCACAGCGAGTGACGGTAGGCGTGGCTTAATTACTTCCGTACCACGGTTCCGGTTAATAAAGTGGCATTAGCGCGAAAGAATTATTAGTAGTTAATCGTGGAAGTGAAATGGGACAAGGAAGAAGTAGAGATACAGCATATGTAGCACCAGAAACGGTGCAACAACCAGTACGCAAAACAGGCAGTCTTAGCAGTTTGCATTTCGGAAGAATGGGTAAGAAGAATGGAGGAATAAGGCGAACGCGGAGCTTGAGGGAGAACAAAGAGGCTCAGGAGGCGCTGCTTAGGCAGAGAATTGAGAACGAGATGAAAGATCTCCACCGATGGGTAAACGAAAGACCAAAAAAATATCAAGAATGTGTTGTTCCAAAATTGGTGGATCTGTCTGCAGTTACTGTGGCACAGAATCTGCGAGTACCAGCTGACGTGGAGCGTCTGCCCATCCAGCGCGAGCTCAAAGATGCAGTGGAGTTTCGGCTGCTCCCAGCATTCAATGAATCGATAGCCGACCCAAAGGTCTCCTTTTCCAATAACGGTCACAGCATTCAGTATGTCGGTAAGGGATACAGCACCACTGTGTTGAAGACGCCGTTTGGTCGCGGGTTGCGAAGAGGACGGCACGCATGGATAGTTTATGTGGACACGAGTCGCGTGCAGGGCTGGATACAGATCGGGGTGGTGGACCAGTCCCGAGTGGACTCGAAATGCCGCACTGTATGGGACGGGAACCCGCACCCTTTCCGACGAGGAGAGATAGCTAGACGAAACAATGGCAACTTTCACTCTGGAAGAAATGAGCTGGAGGCCACCATGGTCCAGGAGACCATCTTCCTCAGTGGATATGGGTCAGGTGACACCATTGCTGTCAAGCTGGACTTTGACATGAGAGAACTCCATTGGCTGAAAAATGGCGAGCCTTACGGTGGTCGAGTCAGCTTCGAGGACGACTCTGTACTTCATCCAAGTGTTAGTCTGGATAGTCCAGGGGAGGGTGTTTCTGTGTTGTATTACAGAGGACCAACTGCAATCTAGACGTATGTTTTGTGTATAATGCATACACCACCATTTCCATATTCAGCATATCTTGTATATGATCGCAACCTTCATAAATCAGCAGTATTTTGTTAATCTTTTCTCTTACATTTACTGCATCATCACATCATCTTGGCTGGCCAAATGACTTACTGTATTGTAGAATGTGTGAATGTTTAACTTAACTATACCATTCACTGTGTAAGACAGTTTCAGAGTTTGCTCACTTCATTATTTAATACAATGTTTGTTTTCATGCATGTGTTGTCCATGCATACAATCACAGTCCATTCAAAGCCACTCACTGTTTCCACATTGAGCTTCAGGACATAATTTGTCAGAGCTTGGGGCCCTAAAATTCCTCACCTATGGCCCTGCATTCAGCAATTAAATTCTTCCCAGTAAACTGATACCCTCCTAGCACATGTGCTCAGCTAACACACATGCATATGGTTCCATTCAAAAGGTGTTATGTGATAATACATGCAGGCATGACTGTACCTCAATGTCGGCTCAAAGTATGGATATTAATGAAGATCTTGGCAACTTTCATGTGTGTTAACTACTGTGTATAAAGAGGTAAGTATTCTCTTGAAGAGAGTGCAAATTTGTCACTATAGCATCTTAATATCCCAGTCATGTACACAAGAACTCAAAAGACAATAGATGTAGACACTGTACATTAACAACATTCAAAGCTAACATACCACCAACTTGGTTTGTTTGGATTCTACCCAATTATTACTTAAGTACACACATGGTCATCACTAGGAGCTGTATAACAACTATTATGTCAAGTCAAATATTTTAAACCACCATCATTGACCTCCACACCCATATTGGCATAGTTAAACTGATCTGAATGTCCACACTATGCAGCAAGGCACCTGTCTGGCAGTTCATCTTATGGGAAGTAATGACAGGAATGTCAGACTGTGTAAACCAGGCATTCTCCCACATGCCAATCATGATGTAACGGCATAGAGAATGCAATATCTCGGTGAGGAACTGTATACAAGCTGTAGGTAGGTTTGCAGACATAGCCAAGACAATGGATGTATAAACACTTCTTTTTATGGACAGAAAACAACCACATACAAAGTACATACTAACGTGTACACTGTATACACAGATGATGAGTGGATTATTATAACACTTAGTTTATGGTCAACAGCTAGGCTGTGGATTCTTTGAGGCTTTTGTTAGCAAACTCAGTCATTCTTCTCTCGAGTTCTGGGCGGAAATGGCGCACAAGACCCTGAGGGATACAGGAGGTATATGAGAGGTATGTGGGGAGCAGGGCACACACAAACCAGCATACAACTCCCCCCCAATAATTGTCATTCAGCATAAATGGATTAAGTCACACCCAATTAACTTACCATGAGGATGTGTACATGTATACAATGACTTCAACACACACACACTGTCTGTACACGTATGTAGTGTGCAGTGTGTGAATTACGTGATACATAATGGGTGAGAATGGTAGGACTAACTGTCCATGACATGGAGTGCTGTAAAGATGTCTTTAGGGAATTGCAAAGGTTAGGACACCCTAAAACCAGCTCAAACACAGTGGTACACACAATTAGCATACCTTACAGTACACATACACTAGTGTATGTGGACATATTTCCTGTTCTTTAAGAGGAAAATAAAACCACAGCTTCCTCCCTGCCCCTAACACCCTCCATATACACACTGCTCCCCTGCATCTCCCTGCTTATGACCTTGAGAATATCCTTCCACTACTGCCTAAACCTCCACCTTTCACACCTGGGTCATATCCCTCACCTCCTGTACCCTCATCCTAGGCCCTTCCTTGCTATCATGCCAACACAGTTCATTGCCCAATACATCAATTAAATTTCTCCATTACTTGGCAGTCTCAGCAAGCCCACCTAGTCTTGATGCTCACTCCGACCCACTTCCTGTTTCATTACATATTTTTATTCAATGGAGGGCCACAAACTCAGTACAAATGTATAGCAGGAACAATTACAAAATGACTGAGGTTGAGACACAACAACTTGCATTCTTATTTGCTTATGCAAAGAGCGCAGCAGCAAGAAACGACGTCACTAAATTACCTAGTCACAACTCGTCAACAGGACTCAATTGCTTCCTTATAGATTTGCAGCAGTGCTTCTGTTGATGACACATTCATCGTAGTAGCTACCCAAATTTATACCCAATTTTCCATTTCAGTCTGGGAAAATATTCAATATTAACCACCATCCTCTACCAAACTGGGCAATGCTATGTACCTACTGTAACCCACAAATATGTATTCACACTGACAGGAACATGTACACACCCTTTATATAAACGCCTGTAACAAACATGAAATGTACAGCATATGTATTATACATGTTTGTGCAAAACACGAGTTCACACACACACACACACCACACACACACACACACACACACACACACACACACACACACACACACACACACACACACACACACACACACACACACACACGTTTGTGCAAAATATGAGTTCACACACACACACAGAAAGAACACACACAGACATGTGTACATGGACATAGTTGTATGTACAACAAATTGTGTATTTAAATGCTACATGAGTACAAATATGTGTAGGTAGAGCAGAACGCAGACCAAATGTTGGCTGGCTCCCTTAGAAAATGTACGGCAAAATACATATCTAGATTAATAAGAATGTACATAATGAACAAGGCACAAACCCTCCCTAATATAGGCTTTATATATAGGTCCATTTGGGTAAATATTGTACATGTAATGTTACTGCATGTAATGTGCTATTGCAATGCTGTGTGTGTGTGTGTGTGTGTGTGTGTGTGTGTGTGTGTGTGTGTGTGTGTGTGTGTGTGCGTGTGTGTGTGTGTGTGTGTGTGTGTGCGTGTGTGTGTGTGTGTGTGTGTGTGTGTGAGTGTGTGTGTGTGTGTGAGTGTGTGTGTGTGCGTGTGTGTGTGTGTGTGTGCACATACATGTACATGTATACACATGTATGCTGTTTAGAACCAACATTGAGAAGTTGTGACTGGCACTGGAGAGGCATCCACTTTGCCAAACACTACTACCAAGCCACAGTGTACATGCACATTGACGATAAGTGACAAAAACTACCAAAAAAGGCAATTACGTATATTCCACTGTTTACAGGCATTGTAAAAGTACGTGTATTTTGGACAGGAAAATATAATGTCAGCCACTTAGTTAAGAGTTCATATGTACATGTCCTACTCTGATGTATATACAGTGGAACCTCTCTAATCCGGACACCCTTGGAACAGAAGAAAGTAGTGAGGTGTCCTGATTTCAGGGGTTAAATTGTACACAAACATGGCATTTGGGACAGCTACATGTAAATGTGTCCTGTTTATTGTCATTTCAGTGTGTCCTGATTAGAGGAGTTCCACTGCATGTGCATGTGGTTTAGTTAGTTTGTTGAGGTGAGGTTTCTCGGTTCCTTTCTTAACTAGTGTGCACACACGCTCTTCTATGTACAATATACATTGAACCTACATGTACAGCACTCCAGCAATAGCTGTACAATGTACATGTCCACCCCCCAACTTTGGCACAAGGCAAGGCAAGACATTCAGCTTAGACATCAGCAGAATAAGAATAAGATCAGCCTTTCTCAAATCATTTCAAGGGAGAATGCCCCTGGACCCTCTATCTTAACTTGCCCCCCTCTTCTCAACTTGGTCCTACCCCTCTGATGTCTACATGCACATACATGTACAACAGGCTACCAGCATACGCAATATTAACGGGACATAACATAGCCTAGACAGTTTGTACTCATTCCACTCTCCTCCACCCAACAACAACAGAAGAGTGTGTGACAGAGACTATTATAGTTGCATTACTTGTCCACCAACACATAGGCTCCACATCTTGTTAAGTTCATTTACACATACACAGTACATTGTACCTCTAATTCTAACACATGTATTATAGACCATAATGATGTACATACATGTACATCCTGCCAAATGACTGGCAGGAGAAATTTCTGAATGACAGGCATGCACGGAACAATTTATCAATTATGTCTGATGTCATATACATACAATGTATATTATGCACACCACACAGAGCACACACGCACACACACACACACACACACGCACGCACGCACGCACACGCACACGCACACGCACACACACACACACACACACACACACACACACACACACACACACACACACACACACACACACACACACACACACACACACTGATCCTCTACCTGCACAGGCCAAGCAGCTGCATCTCCAAGAGCACATATAGTGTGGCCCTCAATCTGTTTGCTCAGCTCCTGCATGGAAAGGTCTGTGACTACAACACCAGCATCATGTAGGAAATAACAAGAGGATGGACAGAATAGGGTTTCTTTCCCTTATCCAGATTTAGGGTAAAAGGTGTGCAGTGATAATATCCCATGATACCATTCTCCCTAATCTTTGCTCTTACTTTGTCTGTTAAGGAGGAACAGATGATAAGGATTTGCCTGCATGTACAAGTATGTGTGGCTCCACCCAAGATTGTGGGTGGGTGTGGTCGATGGCAGTGGTGCTATCGGCAGCTTCTTAAGTATAATTATTACATAAGATTTGGCTCAGCTGGCTGAGGTAGTGAGGTGCCAGGCAAAGCATCTCTGTTCACAATGAGTTGTGGGTTTGAATCTCATCCAACCAACCAACTGCCCTTGGGCACATTTCATGGAACTTATCTCGTATTAAGTTCCATATTTGAATTACAAATGAACTGATAAACATTCCAGATAATTATCAATTACTTAATTGCTGCATTAATACAGTAAGGAGCTTCATTTAGGAGAGGGGGTGAGCAAGGGGGGGATTTTTGGCCCTGAGAGGGGGTGAGCAAGGGGGGCTTTTTGGCCCTGACCCCCACTGGGTTACCCCTTATTCTGAAACTCTCCATATGTGCTTGCCCTTGGCAATAAACCACCTGGTGCATATATACATGGAACACGAATATTGGTGTCCCAGGGACTCCACAGAATACAACTAAAAAGTCATTTTTTTGATCTGCTTCTGGCGGAACTCAAACCAAACACACACAAACCGTATAAGGAAAGACAAGATTGTATATATAAAGTGCAGAAAGGTTCCTTCGTGCCCTTGAAGATCCTGAATCTTGGCCGCAAATTTAGTCTCTTCCTTTGTCAAAATTACGTATGTATATACATGTATGTGTGTGTGTGTTTGGTGGCCAGAGGCTACTGAATACAACATCCATTCGGAATTTCAGGCATGTTACTGATCTCAGAGACCACAATACATGTGTATGTGTATATGCCATCTCTGCCATCTTGTCTCTTCAGTGTTATACACATATTTGAGCTGTTAGAAAACAACCATCCCTTACCACAACCACAGGTAAGGAAGGTACCATTACATGTCTTTCATCTCTATAACACAGCTCTTCATGCCACAGGAATTAGGTAATACAATTCCTTGCACTAACAAATAGTCCAACATGCCAGACAGCAAATGTCCTAGCATTCCACTTACAACTTCAAAGACATCTCGGCTGCTACAAACATGTATATCATGTTGTGTTGTGTTCCTTTGGTTTGCTTTGTTTAATTGTCTACATGTACGTGATTTGGCCCAAACAGCTAGTGGAGCTACCACAGTGATCCTGAGTGGCCCCCCTCGAGTGGCATTTTGATAAGTGACTTTTGAAAAGATCCAAATTATGAGTTCCCACTGTCCCAGTTCTCAAGGCTGGGCATCCATCGGAGTGTCCTTGGTTAATTTGTGTGTGTGTGTGTGTGTGTGTGTGTGGGGGGGGGGGGGGGGTATTCATCTGGGCTATTGGGTTGGGTTCCTTTCTACTTCTTTCTTCCTTTGTCTATACCATCTGCTAGTGAGCTATTTTCAGTTGGTAGACCGTCAGTTTACATATTTCAAGAAAATCTGCAGACTGCCTATATTGTACATGTACATTATTACCTAGCCATAGTGCCCAGCAATGTAATTTCCTATTCCGTGCTGGGCAATATTTTCCCATATTAGCCCAGTCAATTAAATTTCAGAGCGCATCACACGTGCACACGTATTGTTAGCAACGAGTGAACGGTAAAATGGCAGAGTTTTAACACCAGGTTGAAGACGAGCTAGGTAATAAACATCTTAGTGCGTGATTTATCAGGCAATATTGCGAGTTATTACACTCGTGTGTGAGTATTACCCTCGCCTTCGGTTCGGGCAATACCTCACACACTCGTGCAATAACTTGCCATATTGCCCGATATCCCACGCAATAAGTTATACGTAAAAGTACATGTAAGTGAGCTCCAGATGGACATTGGCCACTTCCCAAATTCCAACAATAGATATTGTAATGATGAACAGCGCAGGGGGCATTGTTGGATACAAGCAGTAATCTTATCTATTGGTTGGAATTTTAGAAACGTCACAAATAATGACATGAATGCACTTTTCTATCCCCTCTTCTGTTAAGCTCATTAGGAATACACATATCACTATGTATGACTAACCCAGATCATGTCAATCTCATCAGGTCTGGCATCTCCTTGAACTACAGAAACCAGGGGATAGAAGCAGCATAGGTACATGCACTTACATGCACATATATATATACATACTTATACATGAATGTAGTATGACGTAATGTGGAACAAGGAAAGAAAGCCTACATATCTGTTTGCATGTGTTTTACATGCTGCATGCATGTACACATATATGTGTATTTGATGGATGGTGATTGGATTAGAGTCAGCAACTACAGTAGTTATAGCTACATGTACAGCATATTTCAACACCTTTTGCAACAGGAGCCTGTAACCACACACTGTTTTCTAAGTGTCATTAATACATAGATGGCTTCAATGTATTGAGTGTGTGGGCATAGTCCCGTTAGATAGCCATCTATGTACTAGAAACAGGTGTGGTTACAGGCTCCTGTTGCAAAGGTACTGAAATATGCTGTATCTAATTTCAGCAATTTGTACATCATTTAGTAATATCTTATGTAATATCCATGCATGAGTAGAAAGCCATCCAACAAAATAGTTACATAGCCCAGACTGGCATGTATGGACACTTACATGCCCATACACAGGGTTTAATCCAAGGGGGGCACAGGGAGGCAAATGCCCCCCCAAGGATTTCAGTTGCCCCCCCAAGCATATGACACCATCAACAATCCCTCTCCTGCCCTGCCGAATGTGCCCCCCCCCCCCAAGTTTCTACAATTTTTAATTTTGCCCCCTCAAGGACTCATGTCTAGATTAAACCCTGATACATGCCAGTCTGGTCTAAGTAACTATAATGTACATCCATGCACTTGTACCGAAAAATATCACAGTGACCATTCCTTACATATAGACCTAGCTCTACCACTTTCTAATACACATAGAATGTATGTAGTAGTTGCAGAGCACAGACAGGCATGTATGAGGTCTTCATGGGCCCCTTAAGGGCTCATTCATGCCTGTCTGGGCTCTGCAGTGGAATTAAGTTAACCACAGTTATCATAGTCATCACTCTAGAAGTCTGAAGTACATGATTATGAAGCATGTCTTTGAGATCATTAACCCTCCGTGCATGGGTGCATGCACAGGAGGGTTACTGTAGTTGGGTCTTGGTGTGTGCTACATGACCTCTACTATTACCCGCTGTAAGTCACTGGAACAGTATGTGTTCAGCCGGGTTCGATTCCTTTTCTTGAGGTATAGGCTATGGTACGTACAACTGGCTACTAGCCTTTGGGGATCCTCGCTTTGCGTTGCTTCAGCAGACGCTGGAAAATGCCACATCACGCCGTGTGCTTTCAACGGAAGATAGGTTGCTGTGACAGCAAAAATTGCAATTAGACTGCAATCATGTGATACTGTCGTACGTCATCTGATAAGCACTGTCGTACATGAGGTTACATACGTAGTACTTCCACTAGTCTACATGTAGCAAGCAATACAGCATACTTCAGCACCTTTGCAACAGAAGCCTGTAAACCACACACAGTTTCTAAGTGTCATTAGTGCACCAATGGCTATCTAAACACAGACTATGCAAACACATTGAAGCCATCTATGTACAGGCTCCTGTTGCAAAATATGCTGTACACTACAGTGAGAGATTTGGCCACTGCAACAGCACTTCAAAGTGTTTGGTGCTGTGGCTATGGTAAAATTAAAGAGGTGTAAACAAGGCTTTAGCAATGGATCTACATGTACAAGTACACAGCATACACGAGATACAGCACTAGCTGTGTTGAAGTACGTGTACGAAGAGGGAAAGGCAACCGAGACAAACAAGACACTACCACACAGACCAGACAAACAAGACATGTATGTACAGGAATGCCATCCCACACAGCAGCTCTCAGTGTTGGCCAAACATTACCCAACGGTAGGTTTCTATTACTATCCATCACTGGATAATGGGGGTGGCAAACAACCTCAGGGAATGATCTTGCTGCTGGCATCTTGCACTGAACTACTCACTCATCACCTCAATTACCCACTTAGGTAGAAAACTTGTTTAATGGAGCAAGAGTTGAGATTTGGGCCTTGATACAACTACATGTGTACAGTGGAACCTCTCTCATCTGGACACCCTTGAGGCAAAAGAATGTGTCCTGATTAGTGAGGTGTCCTGATTTCAGGGCGTTTTCAGGGCATTTCAGGGCGTTTTCAGGGCATTTCATGGAGCAAGAGTTGAGATTTGGGCCTTGATACAACTACATGTATACAGTGGAACCTCTCTCATCTGGACACCCTTGAGGCAAAAGAATGTGTCCTGATTAGTGAGGTGTCCTGGTTAGTGAGGTGTCCTGATTAGTGAGGTGTCCTGATTTCAGGGCTAAAACTACACAAACATGGTATTTGGGACAGCAAAAGGTGTCCTGTTTATTGAGGTGTTCTCATTTCGGGCGTCCAGATTATAAGGTTCCACTCTATACACTATAAGTGGAGTACACAGTCATCCACAATAAAGTAATTCATAAATATACCTACACATGTTAGCATGTTTTTCCTACACACCCAATTATCCATAACGGATGGGGTCAATTGAGGTCACTGTGGGCTGTGGGCATCCATCAGTGATTGCAAGCACCAGCAAATGCACTCATCCAATCAGCAAAGTAACATAAGACTTGGATGAGATTCAAACCACCTTCCCACCAGGTGTTAATTTACATGTAGCTTAACACTCCCTAGCTGAGCTACCAAGCACATCATCAATATTTCATATGTAGTGTACAAAATATTAGCCAACATTGTACATGTACAGTTCTCAGAGCTGGGCATCAAGGTGTCCCTTCTTTGTGTATGTGTGTGTGTGGGGGGGGGGGGGGGGGGGGTCATCTGGGTGAAGTTGGCTGATTCCTTTTTTCTTTTTTTTGCTATTTGCCTACGCTATCTGCTAGTGTGCTATACATGTACATGTATTTTCATGCAGTTACAGTTATTTCCGTGTATTTATCAAATCTCACCGAATCTGTAAAGTATCTTTGTCAACCATCCAGTACCCTCACGACATGGTGTGCACTACACAGGGAGGAAGGGGGAGAGAGAGAGAGAGAGGGGGGGGGAGGGGGGGAGGGAGGGAGGGAGGGAGGGAGGGAGGGAGGGAGGGAGGGAGAGAGAAGATAGAAGATAGAAATACAAGTACATATCATGTATGTACCTGACCACAACTCTCATGCTTATAGAAAAGCAGCAGGCGAGCAATGCAGTCGACTATGTCAGCACTCTTGTCCATCACAATGACTGCGGCAGTCCCCAGACCACTCTGGACCTCAACCAGCGCATCGAAATCCATCATAACATCATCACATATACTGCATGTATGAAGGAGAACATACATGTATGTGCAGTTCAGCGCTTTTTCATAATTCCTGACTGACTAAGCCCTGTGTCACTAACCTTTTAGGTATGAGAGGTACAGACGATCCTCCTGGAATGATGGCCTGTAGATTATCCCAGCCTCCTGGATATCACAGAGTATGTTGTACATGTATTGCAATGTATACAGTGCTATATAAGAACCTTCTGTATAAATGCCCTATGGATGATTCATGCATTAGTAATTTACAGTGAAGGTACATTGTACATATATATACACACAGACAGTGTTTTCCCCTAAAAGGCTCATGCTGTCCTCTCTGGTACACACTCTAGTGTAGAGATTCCCATTTCAAATCACACATATACTTACATGTACATGTACATCCACTTGTTACAGGAAGTACATGTACTGAACACATACATGTACATACACAGCTAGCTGATGTGGAAGTGACCACACCCACTGACCTTTGACCCCTCCGGCATGCCTCTCAATCAGTTCCTTGAGAGGTATCGACATCTCTTCCTCGACAGTACACGGAGCGTTGACATGGCCACTGATACAGAAGAGCTTGGTCCCATGGTTACGTTCACGGCCAAATGAGGCAAACCAGTCCCCCCCACGACGGCAGATGGCCTGAGGGAATGAAGTCACTCACTAAAAAGCATGATACATATATCAGTTTTTTCTTAGACTAGGCTCTTTGTGACCATAAAAACAGCAGGAAAACAGCAGGACTTCCTTTAGAGGGGGGGGGGGGGGCATTTTCCCTCCTTAAAAAAGTTTTAAGTCAAACAGACATTCCTCATATATAGCCACATGTGTTTTCATGTTGCCCCCCCACCCCCCAAAGATTTCTCTTATGTGTTGTTCCCCCTTCGTCAAGTTTTATAAAATGCAGTACGAACCCTTAACAGGCACATGTACAAGGTTCAAATCTTGCCCCAGACAGCTCAAACACATCTGCCTTGAGTGAGTGTGCTGTGTTGTCTTTAGAACCCCTGAGCCCCAATCAGTATACCAAGTACAGTAGACAGCGATCTTACAGGTGCCACTGCTACAGTCTCCACATTGGCCACTGTGGTGGGGCAGCCAAAGACACCTATATCTGCAGGGAACGGAGGCTTCAGACGAGGTTTGCCCTGTTTCCCTTCCAAACTCTCAATCAGAGCCTGTAAAGACAAGAGTGTACATGATGTATGAACCGCAATTCCTGAACTACATGTATTGTAAACAAGGAAGGAGAGCCTGTAGTGTAGTGCCACTGTGGATTCAGTACTAACTTCATGAGACACTAACAGCGCACCATGTACTGTACTCATACATATATGATGATGTAACTATATGCATTTTGTTTACTGTTAGCCTCCTTTCTCAATTGGCCTATCTTACCATCAGCCACACCCATGCTTTTGGCCGTAATAAGCTTAACAGCAAACAAATATTTCTGCGGAGAACATGTACATGTGTACATACACGTATATAGCCACCAATGGTCTTAACAGTCATACCATTTCTTCTCCACAGATGTATGCCCCAGCTCCTCTGTGCATGATGACATCGAAGTCGTAGCCAGAACCACAGGCATTCCTCCCTATGAGCCCTGCCTCATACGCCTCCTGTATGGCCACCTGCATGTTACTAGCCTCGTTGTAGAACTCTCCACGAATATAGATGTATGCTGGATAGAAAAACATCCTACATTGGCATTAACTGTAGCATTACAGGCTGTCTTATATGTACATGCTTGTCAACAGGCAAATCATATCTCTACATACACCACTGTACATGTACACTGTACCAGTCTACTGACTCATGTACATGCATGTACATGAGTATAGTACTAGGTGAATGCAATGCATTTTTGGCGAGCAGAGAAATTATTTCAAACATTTCGCATAAAAGAAGTGCGTAATGTATGTGTACATATACACACTGGCATGATGTACATACGAATGTACAGAAGAATTGCCCATTCAAACCACTAGGTAGGCACACTTTGCTCACCAACAAGAGGCCACCAATTACCAATAAAACCACTTGTTATACTCATAGCATGCCACACAGTAAAGTTAAACAATCAATCACCTGTACGAGCTCCCATGGATCTGCCAGCTACAAGGCAACCTTCTACTAGTTTGTGAGGATCGTGTCTCATAATCTCTCGATCTTTACAGGTTCCTGGCTCTCCTTCATCTGCATTGACCACCAGGTATTTGGGACTGGGGAGGGATGGGAGAGGAGGGAAGGAGGGAGAGGGGGAGGAAGGGAAGGAGAGAAGGGGTGCGAGGGAAGGAGAGAGGGGGTGGGGGGAGGAAGAGAGAAGATGGGAGTGAGGGAGAGAGGGCAAGGAGAGGAGAAAAGGATAGGAGGGAAGGCGGGAGGGAGGGAGGGAGGGAGGGAGTGTAAAGTAAGGCATGAGAATAGAAAGGATTAATACACAGGTACATGTACATGTATACATGAACAATCATTTCCAGAGATGCCGAGAAAGGCAAGGCAACACAATAACACAACAGAATGGCAGGGCAACACAACACAACTCAAAAGAGAACATGTACATAAATACTACTCCCTCACTTACCGTCCATCTGAGGGTTTGTTCATGAATCCCCACTTCATTCCAGATGGGAACCCAGCCCCCCCTCTCCCCCTCAGTCCCGACTTCTTCACCTCCTCCAGAATCCACTCATGGCCCTTCAGCAGAATCTCCTTCGTCTTATACCAGTCACCCTGTTGGAGAGGACACACAACTTATGCAGTAACTGTTTACAGCAGCTGCTACAAAGGTGGACATAGAGTGCAATGTACGGTTTTCAATAGAATAGGCATTAGCACTCCTATCATGGCAGTGTGTGATACATACTGCCAAACTACTAAATGTAATGTACATGTAAACATGTACAGGAACTGAAGTAATGCAGCAAGACAGAGGCAAATAGTTGGCCCTCATCAGTGCCATGTACATGTACTTGTACTTGTACTTCAGCATAGGCTACTTATCCTCTCTTTTCTTGTCTTTCTTCTCCACTCCCTCCCTCCCTTCCTCTCTCGCCCCTCTCCCTCCCTCCCCATCTCTCTCCTACCCATAGCATTACCCTCCCTTCCCTACTCACACCCTCTCTCTCTCCCTCCCTTCCTCCCTCCCACACCTACCCTGGACTGAGCTCCCTTCAGTTTCCAGTCATGTCTACCATACAAATTAGTAAATATTCGATCTTCATCTTTCAGATTTCCATACGCTCTCTAAACAAACAGAGAAATAAACATGCATAGATACACTCACACACATTAGAAATGAACATGTACAAGAGAGAGTTATGCAATGAGAGTACACCCCCCAAAACACATGTACACTGGCATTCTTATGACTTCAAGGGATAGAATAGTACACTTAGAGTCTTTTGTGCACCTCCCTCTCTGTAATATGCTTATATATTCAACCAGCAATATATTGACCCTATTCCTACCTCAGCAGAGGTGTATGAAGCACTGGTAGTGGACAGTGAGCGATTTAAGAGCGCTGGGGAAGGATAAACACCTTTGTAGAGAAAGGAGGGAGTACAGAGACAAATAAAAAGTGGAATTCGTGGTGCGCCATAAATAGAATCTTACCTTTCCTCCACGTCCACAAGCCCGCCAGCCTCTTACATGCAGCCATTGCTTAGCAAAAACTCATGGAGAAGGACCACTAGACGGTATCTTATCACAGAGTCCCTGTTGTAGGTCTCCTAACAACCTGTTTATTGAGCGGTGTCTGCGACTACACTCCGTACCGAATACCGGAATTGGGCCCACTCCGCGATTGCGCCTTTACAGTCTTGGGCATGCGCATACATGTATATCTCAAATCAGAAAAGAATATAAGATCTACCTTCCTATTCACCCTATCCAAAAAACTGACCATGCATTTATTCATAGCAAAACATAGCTGGAATGAATAACATGCACAAACTATTAAAATTGTATAGGCACCAACTAATATATGCAAGTCATTGTGACTGTAAGAGCAAAACTAAACAAGTGTCAAGTAGGTTAATTTTATCACACAATTGAATCAAAACCTATTACAATGATACCATTACAACATCTGTTTCCTTCACAGCCTCTTTCTCTTTTTTCTTCTTATCAACATCTGAATCATTACTATCTTCTTCTTCTTCTTCCTCATCGACTTCCAAGAAACGTGGCAAAAATTTGGTCTTGAAGAGCCACACTAGTGGTGAAGAGAGAAGGAGAGAGGGTAAGACTGACACCCCAAACAGAACCAGAGGGTTGTCAGAGAAACTCCCAGATACCAACAGTTGGTACAGTGAGACAAATGGTACAGCGATAATGAAGATGAAGGTGATAGCAATGGTTGTAGAAGAGAGGTAGAGGATTAACTTTCCTGTAGTTGGAGGCTGCTCTTTCCACAGGAAAGTGGATACAAATGTAGCAAGTGAGTACACAGCAAATGCTGCAAAAAAGAAGCTATAGGCAGCGATGGTACGGAACGGGAACAGGAATGTCTGCAGCAGGACTGGTACAAGACTGTACGAGAAGATGGACACTGATACAAAGACTGTCATGTAGAGAATGTAGATGGAAGTAAACTTTACCACTTTCTCAAGTCCAGTTTTGACTGGTCTTGGATATCGTGTATTTACAAACCACCTCATCGTCTCCTTCAAGTGATTCCACAAATTGCGAACAATACGAACTTTTAGCGTTGGTCTGATCACAAATTTGTATATGAAGGCAACAAGGAGTATGATGGTGCTCACAAGGGGAACAGCTACAACAAATGCACGCCATTCGGGAGTGAAAAGTTCCCTGTGTTGGATCTTTCCTCTGATGAAGCGAACCAGCATGACAATGAAGGCAATGATCATGTACACACTCATCCAAATCAGCCAGAGAATCTTGTTGAGGCCAGCTGGTTCCTCACAACTTTGTTCATACTCACACCAAGTGCCAATTGCTTGCACTTCAGAGAAAAACAAAAGAAAGTTCAGAAAGAGAAGTAGTGCTACTCCACACCAAACGAAGGTGTAACTAAAGAGAAAGTTCTTCTGATCACTGTTAGCAGGAGCTACATTCACCAGAGCATAATAGATACCAAAGCTGATCATAAGTGTGAGAATAATGGATAGGATAGTGTTGACGACTGGTAGGGAAGAACTGGACGGATAGAGATTGTTTATGTATGTCCACCAGTTGTCAGCAAAGACACCTCCACTTAGTGCATAAGCCCTCTCCTCAGCACCCCATAAAGACTCATTCTCATCAGAATCAGCATACACCTTCAACTATGGGTTGATGCAACAGACAATTTATATACTCGCATTTGAAACAGCAAAATAAGTATCATATATAGAGCCAGTAACTCGTCTTGCTCCTGGCTCTCTCCCAGCATGCATATATTTCATGCAGCATATATTTCCAGATGGTATAGCTTATTATAGATAGCTTATTGGTGTAGATTGCTATTTTCAATCCTCAACAAGTGCATAAAAGATAATACTCTAGAAAGTGGTCCTGAGCCACGCGACAATCATGCTTGAGTCTATTTGTCTCCCTATACTTCCGGTGGTCTCTACATTGGGACTACCCTTCGTTTCCCTTCCAGGGGTTATTTGGAAGAAGGTCATGATGTCACCCTAAAAGGTCATGATATCACTATTGTACTTTTATCTATCTAAGCCAAGCATTGTGTGCATAGCTACAAGAGATAGTTTATGTACAATGTACACTCAGAATATAAATGCAGGTTGGAATCCGAAATTAGAGCAAATATGCATATGTATATATCAGTAAATAGCAATTTGGGGTAACGTTAACTGGGTTACATTATGGTACACACAAGCACACGCACACATATACAACAACAACAGCTAAGAGGAATATATGTCACACAAGCAAAGATAGAAGCAGTAGTAATATAAAGCTCCACCCAGACAGACACATAGAGTGCTCAGAAATATGCAAGCTTCCAAAATAGGTAACTATATGCGAAATGTAAATCTATTTAGCTAAGCTAGGCACACTTATTTCAAGTGTGTGGTATATATGCATGCATGTAAATCAGATCTAACAATGTATATAGTGCTTGTAACGGTATGGCAGTACCAGACCCCTAGCCTTTGTACTATAAGGAGGAGCCCTTTACGCCCTTATACAATTATTAATATGTCATATTTGTAATGTGAGAAACAGTAGTTGTCATTGTGTACAACTTTAAATTCCTACAAATCCCAAGGCTCTCTCCCACTGCACAGATTCATAGGTACCAACTGTGTTGCTTTGATTAGAACACTCTTCAACAGCACTGTCTCACTGCCTTCATTCTAATTCACTTGCACCATAGATGAATGTGTTAGTCAGTATATAGACTGCAGGCTTAATGGTCATGCCCTATGCTTACCATTTGGGATTGACACTTATTTCTGCATATATAGATCTAGCTACTTGCTACATGTGAATATGTACAAAGCTGGATGTTCAATTCATGCACAAGTGTAATAATCATAATTACTCAGTCCTAAGTATGTTGACTCTATCAATAATGCTTTAAGAAGTGGACACCACAATGATGAAGCTTGAGTCTGTCTGTCTCCCTATAGTTCCGGTGATCTCTACAGTGGGACTACCCTTCACTCGTCATTTAGAAGGTCATGATCTCACCCTATAAAGGTCATGATGTCATGACTACTGTACTTATGTCTGAAAATTCCCCTGGACATGCATCCTTCCTATATACATGCTGCCCAGGGCCTGTGTGTGTGTATGTGTGTGTACATCCCAGTTATATACCATGCTAAAGAGCCACGATTTATTTAGAGTTTTCAACAGCATTTTTCAATTTAGTAGCTATCCATATGAGAATATTTGGACTCCCATACTTTCCAGTCAAAATAATGCTCAACAAGTGGAACACAAGTGGCCTACAATAGCTATAGTGGTCTCTCTATAGACACTATATCCTTCGTTCCATTCCAGAGGTCATTAAAAGGTCACAATATCACCCTATAAGGTTAAGATATCACTATGAAAGCATGCACATGAATATTTCCCTGAACATCCTCTCTCTCTAGATAATCACTTCACAACAGTATTTCCATCGGAGATCCATCAGTGCTTGGAATATGAAAATTTAGTGGTTGGACATGTGAGTTACTGTACCTCAATCGAGATTAGATGCAATTAAAAGTCTGTTCTATATCTGGGAACCAACTAGCACAGTGAATTACGTACACAACTCATCAATTAGGCTCCCTCGTGCAATACAGGCATGCTTTTTGACTTACGACAGAAGTCAGGTCATCTAGACTCCCAGAGAGTGCATAGAAAGTTGGCCAACATGGCAGTTGTACATCTATGTACAGCTCCACTGTCAGTATCGGGCCTACAGTGGTCCACGTCAGAGCGTTAGGAACAGTATCCATCGTGTAGACGTCATCGAGCGTGGCCAAAATTCTTTGGATGAACTGAGGTTGTAGTCTGTTCACCATAGCCGGGTGAAAGAGGGTGTAAAATATCTTCGAGGTCCAAGCGTGAATCTGCAGAAGTTGGAAGGCACTAGCTGGCAGGTGGTCAATGCGTGGATTGAGCGCTGTTTCCTGATCCCCGCCGCACGAGCAATTCTTGACAGACGACACACGAAGGTTGTAACTGACGTTCACGAGAGTCGGCTCCGTGTGTGAGGTGGGATAGAAGACCTTGCGTAGGTTGTAAAGGTTTGCGTCACTGTCGACTATCTGTTTCTCGAGGCGTCGGAAGATTTCTGCGCATATCGACCTGTTCGAAGAGACATAATTGGCGCAACTTGTAGCGCTGGTGACGCGGAGGAGAACGAACAAAAGCACTGCTGATTTCAACATTAATAGCTACTAGTTTTGCGAGGTCTTGTGCGTCGATAGAGAACGCGTAAAAATAACTTGCCCTGTACAGGTGCTACGGACGCACAGCACACCCTCTTTAAATTTATGTTGGCTCCAGTTTCAGGCATTCCCCCTGGTGCTCTATTGCGCATGAGCAGATACAATTAATAACACGCTATGTATAAATATACCTTAGGCTACAATACAATTGTGTGCAGAATCTTTACAGCCTATTCATTTCAACATCATCTAGTTCAGTTCCATTTACACCCTTTTCCTTCTTCTTCTTTTTATCAACATCTGAATCATTATTATCTTCTTCTTCTTCTTCCTCATCGACTTCCAAGAAACGTGGCAAAAATTTGGTCTTGAAGAGCCACACTAGTGGTGAAGAGAGAAGGAGAGATGGTAAGACTGACACCCCAAACAGAATCAGAGGGTTGTCAGAGAAACTCCCAGAGACCAACAGTTGGTACAGTGAGACAAATGGTACAGCGATAATGAAGATGAAGGTGATAGCAATGGTTGTAGAAGAGAGGTAGAGGATTAACTTTCCCATAGTTGGAGGCCGCTCTTTCCACAGGAAAGTAGATACGAATGTAGCAAGTGAGTACACAGCAAATGCAGCAAAAAAGAAGCTATAGGCAGCGATGGTACGGAATGGGTACAAGAATGTCTGCAGCAGGACTGGTACAAGACTGTACGAGAAGATGGACACTGATACAAAGACTGTCATGTAGAGAATGTAGATGGAAGTGAACTTTACCACTTTCTCAAGTCCAGTTTTGACTGGTCTAGGATATCGTGTATTTACAAACCACCTCATCGTCTCCTTCAAGTGATTCCACAAATTGCGAACTATACGAACTTTTAGCGTTGGTCTGATCACAAATTTGTATATGAAGGCAACAAGGAGTATGATGGTGCTCACAAGGGGAACAGCTACAACAAATGCACGCCATTCGGGAGTGAAAAGTTCCCTGTGTTGGATCTTTCCTCTGATGAAGCGAATGAGCATGACAATGAAGGCAATGATCATGTACACACTCATCCAAATCAGCCAGACGATCTTGTTTTGGCCAGCTGGATCCACACAACTCTGTTCATACTCACACCAAGTGCCAATTGCTACCACTTCAGAGAAAAACAAAACAAAGTTCAGAAAGAGAAGTAATGCTACTCCACACCAAACGAAGGTGTAACTAAAGAGAAAGTTCTTCTGATCACTGTTAGCTGGAGCTACATTCACTAGAACATAGTAGATACCAAAGCTGATCATAAGTGTGAGAATAATTGATAGGATAAAGTTGACCTCTGGTAGGGAAGAACTGGACACATAGAGATTGCCTATGTATCTCCACCAGTTGTCAGCAAAGACACCTCCACTCAGAGCATATGCTCTCTCCTCTGCACCCCATAAAGACTCATTCTCCTGAGAATCAGCATATACCTTTAACTGTGGGAATTACATAGAGAGAGAGCAGACACAACAGCTTTAAAATATCATATTCACATCCATATTGGAAGTTAAATAATTATATTCATATATCCTTATGTGTATACAGATGTATACGCATACATGTATACTATATAGGTGTAACTGATTGAGGATATAGCTCCTTGAAGTTGAGGATGGATAAACGAGATGGATGGACGAGAACCTTAAGATATAAACCACACAGAGACCGAAGCGTCACAGTTATAGCTAATGCCACACTTCATGCGAGGTGTATATAGTATTCTATGTTGGCCTACTTGAAAGAACTAATAGGTTTTTGTATGGTATGAGCAAAATATAGCTCTAGTAGTTGCAGATTAGGCTCATGCAGTATAAAATTCAACGGCTTGACTTACGACAGAAGTCAGGTCATCTAGACTGCCATAGAGTGCTAAGTAAGTTGGCCAACATGGCAGTTGTACATCTATGTATAGCTCCACTGTCAGTATGGGGCCTACAGTGGTCCACGTCAGAGCGTTCGGAACAGTGTCCATCGTGTAGACGTCATCGAGCGTGGCCAAAATTCTTTGGACGAACTGCGGTTGTAGTCTGTTCACCATAGCTGGGTGAAAGAGAGTGTAAAAGATCTTCGAGGTCCAAGCGTGAATCTGCAGAAGTTGGAAGGCACTAGCTGGCAGGTGGTCAATGCGTGGATTGAGCGCAGTTTCCTGATCCCCGCCGCACGAGCGATTATTGACAGAAGACACGCGGAGGTTGTAACTGACGTTCACGAGAGTCGGCTCCGTGCGGGAGGTGGGATAGAAGACCTTGCGTAGGTTGTAAAGGTTTGCGTCACTGTCGACTATCTGTTTCTCGAGGCGTCGGAAGATTTCTGCGCATATCGACCTGTTCGAAGAGACATAATTTTGGCAGGTGAAGCTACCGAGATGGAAGAGAAAGCATAAAATCACTGCTTGACGCAACATTATTGAGCTCAAGGTTGCAAAAAAAGGGGGTGGGACTGGTCACTGGATCCGGAGTTAATTATTCTTGCGCATGCGTATGCGAGGACAAAGATACGAAATGCAGCATTTTAGAGTTGTTTTCATTCTCACGTACCGTGTCCCATGCAGTCTTTTTGGAAGTGCGAATTCTTGTACATCTGTCTTGGACAGGGACTCTTATATATGTTATTTGTATCAGGACTTCGTATAGTTGACTATCCAGGTTAGCTATCGTTCAATGAACAGTAGTGAATGCACCCCTATTGTACTAGCATACATAATTATTTTGTTCAACCTTAACTATTGCGCATGTAAAATGTATTCCAATAATGCATCTTGTCTCCTTTTTATTTGCAACATATACAAATAGATCTAGAATAATTAATTCATCTGAAAATAATATTATATCAAAATTTAAATGTATGTTCTGTTCAACACTACATGACTCTCAAGATGACTCCTCCTCGACCTTGTGTGCATCTTTCTTTATTTCCTTCTGAAAAGTTGACACCTTTTTAACGACTGCCATTGCTTCGTCTATCATGGCATCACTTTCCTGTCCCAGTGTATTGGCTTGGCGTGAAATGGCCCAGGTCAGTACCTGAGGATCTGTTTTGGTGATGTCAATGACACGTTGAATCATGAGCATGCCTATCACACCTTCCACTTTCTCAATGACTCCTTTGGAAGAAAAATTCCAGCGATAGCAATAGGTATCACAGCGAAGAAGTGCATTGTTTGTCCACACAATAAGCATGGTATTTGATTGATACTCGCCCATCGACTCATTACCAAGAACTGCATTAATACCAAGATGAACCAGCTTGCCCAGACCTGTCATAAATGATTTGTCAAAGAAGCTATCCACAGCACCTTCTAAATCAGGTGAGGGGTTGCCCTCAATTTTGAGGTTGACTTGCTTGAACTCTTCTACTACAGTTCCAGTGTGTATCTCCTGGTTGCCCCTCTCTCCATTAAGTATGTGGTGCTGTTGCTTGTCCAAGTGGCTTTCGACCATTTTCTGTAAGATTCGTATCCTCTCTTGCATCTGCTGTCTCTCTAACTCGCTGGCGTAAGTTGCCACTTCCTCTCGAATTCTTGTTACTGATTGCCCCATTTTGGAAGCAAAAGGAGGGCGAATAGGAAGGTTTTAGGTACTGACTTGTGTCGACACGTGTGCTCTACGC
Source organism: Theonella swinhoei (assembly GCA_963970385.1). NCBI lineage: Eukaryota > Metazoa > Porifera > Demospongiae > Tetractinellida > Theonellidae > Theonella > Theonella swinhoei. The sequence continues at coordinate 3,529,555 of OZ019966.1, forward strand.
GTGTATACGGTATGTGTGCGCGTGCTAGCTATATAGCTAGCTAGCGCTAGCGCTGCGCACGCGGCGGCGCTTGACGCGCTCCCGATCCTATAATCATGCAACAATCTGGGGTGCGGTCACAGAAGTGAAGTCACTGTTCAGACATCAAGTTCAGACACAGCAGGCGTTCGTCTGTCACAGGTCGAGCCTCTGTCGCAAACGTAACACTCCGCCCTCAAAGGAGGTCCATTCACCCGGCTGCCCGGTATTTGTTAATTACTGTGGTCAAGATCAGTGATCCAGTCTAGTACACCTGAGGATGGAGTAACACAAAAAGTCGAAATTTATAGCTAGATCTAGCATGGGAACTTCCATATCCAAAATTCGTGTAGATAATATGCCTAAAAATGCCAAAACTCTAAGGACACTGGAGGTTGAAGAACGTCTGAATATCCTGGAGAGAGTGGTACATGGCCAGTTAGAAAAGGAGCGTATCAAGATGGTGGCATCAGGTAGGAACGACCAAAATATACAAACAGGAATGGTTGTTGACGTGTTCCAACAAGTCAATATTATACTGAAAGACAGTGATGACAACATATCACCTGATTCTGTGAGGAGTACCTTTTTTAGTGAAGTTAACCTGGAAGAAGTGGAACTGCTGCTAATGCATAGTGTTTCAGCAATTGCTGGGAAGACCTCTGAAGGTGAACACACAATTCATGATATGTTAATTTTGCAAGCAAACACCATCTTACTTCGCTGTGATGCCTACTACTATAGGTGGAACTTTACTTCGGACACATTCGAAAGTATTGAGGGTGTTGTGGGCATTCTTTTGCTAAAACGCATCATTGACAGATCAAAATCAGATCATGGAGTTCTCGAGCAACAGCTACTTGAAAACGAGAGGAGGATATTAGACTGGAAACGGGAAACCAAGCCCTTGGATATTCCGTATAACCTACTCAATACTCTTGAAGACTTAATCAGGAAAAGAGAGAGCATCAGCAGGTGGTTGCAGGAGCTTATTAATACTGTGGAAAAACAAGAGGTTGCAGTGAACTCTGTCAAGACAGCCGGAGCTGTGGGAGGTATTCTAGGAACAATACTGCTGTTTACTTTACCGCCTGTTGGTGCTGCAGCTCTTGCTGCTAGTAGTCTGAGTGCTGTGGCAACTAACATTGGAGATATGATTGCAAACAAAGTAAGAGAATCGTCTCTAAAGGACGAGGTATCTTCAGATAAATACCTCACTGAAAAACTCTCCCAGGAGCTAAAACAAGCCGATCAAGTCATTGAGCGATTGATTGATCAGTATCAACTGACAAAAGACCAAGCAACAGCTGCAGTTTTCGCTTCTATCAAAGGACGAGGACAGTGTGTAATCAATGGAGTCGTAGTGTTTCAAAACATTGACAGAATACGAGAGGTTGTGTGTCACACAACCGCCCTAGCAGACCTCACCAAAATTGGAACAGTTGTGAACCAAACGGCTGTAGCATTGACGGCAGCTAGAGTGGCAACAAGAACTATGGGTATGGTTGGTTTCGATTTTGGAATAGCTGATGTGGTGTTGTCCTGGACCACTGATAATCCAACAAAGGCCAGTGCCAAAAATGCAAAGGAGACTATTGACAAGTCAATTAGTCAGCTGAGAAGTCTGAAATATACCATTGAGTCAATGTAACTGGTCATTATGTTTGTAAAGAGTACCACGTTTATAGCAAGCTCAATGCAGCATATAAATCTCTGCAAGGCCTATATATATATTGTCTGCTGCAATGACACCGGCTAGACACAGCTTTATGGGGAGTTATATATATTGGGACAGTAGAAACTGATTAAGTGAAGAATTCTTTCTGAAAACATGCATTTTAATGGTTCATAGGAAGTTTCATCAAAATGTATGTGTATACAAGCCTCCTAAGTATAAATTATACCTTTATTAGTCTTTCCTATATTATCTAGTGATCACTAAAGTTCAGTGTGTACATGATGACTGGAGGAGAGGGGGGGAGGGGAGGAGGGGGGAGAGGAGGATGGGGGAGAGGAGGGAGGAAGGGAGGACGGGGGAGAGGAGGGAGGAGGAGGAGGAGGAGATGATGGGGGAGAGGCAGAATTGAGGCGATAGTTTACACTTGGAAATTTGATAGGTGGCTGGAGAGGAGGCCACTCCCACTCAATCAGTTTACCTGCAATTGAGAAATAGATCTCACCAACCTCTCTCATGTGTGTGTGTGTGTGTGTGTGTGTGTGTGTGTGTGTGTGTGTGTGTGTGTGTGTGTGTGTGTGTGTGTGTGTGTGTGTGTGTGTGTGTGTGTGTGTGTGTGTGTGTGTGTGTGTGTGTGTGTGTCTAAAAGCTACGTACTAATATCTGTGAGGGCTCCCTTCATATAACGAGAGATGAAGTCCTGAAAAGCCACACCCAGAGACATCTGTCCCTGCCACTCCTTTGCAGGAAGCTGATAAATTGAATTCTATGCAAAAGAGAAAGTGTATACATGTGTACGTGATCCAGGACTAGCAATTGTTGCAGTACTTGTTGGAAGTCAAACAGAAGAAGAGATTTACAGTGAAAGTTGTCAACCACTTTTGTCAACAGCTCTTTGTGCACCTTACTGCAGAGAGGGGAGAGGGAGGGGGGGGGAGATGAGGGGGGGACAGAGGGGGGAAGGGAGAGAGAGAGGAAGAGGGAGGGAGGGAGGGGAGGAGGGGAGGGGAGGGAGGGGGGAGGTCCTAATTCACGTAGAAGTTGTCCTGCTACCACTCTCCTAACTGCATGATGTTCTAATTAGAGAGCTTTACTCCACAGAGTATGATCATCTTACCAGTTGATCCATGCAAAAGAAAAGTTTTGATACTTTCCACTGTCAGCTAGCGCCATCATGTCTTCCCCACCTCCCCCTCCCTTCATCACCTCCTCCCCCTCTGCTGCCCACACCACCAGCGCAATGTGTGATAATGTGCCTCTGGTGAGGAGGTGAGGGAGGGTGTCAGCAGATAGCTCCATCTGTGAGGATGAGAGGAGTGGTCAGGTGATCAACATATATACTACCTTCAACAGAACAAAAAAATTATCTGCCAACATTTCTGTTACAATACAGCAACCATTATAATGGCAAAAAATAACTGAAATGTTTGCAGATTTAATATCAAAAGTGATCTTTCATATCATTTGTTGGCTGAATGATTCTACCTTGATCTTCTCTGTGGTCCCTAGTTTGCTGCTGAGTACTGTGACTACTATCCGACCAAGAGACTCTTGGAAGATTTACTTGTATATATTGTACATACAACTCACCAGTCCTTCCTTCTCTTCAGGCACGTCCTCTAGAACTTTCAGCAGTCGACGTGAGTCCATCATCCCCTTGTAGTGTACCCAATCAGTGGGAGTGGCTTTAAATAGAAGCACTGTGGGGTAGTGTGTGATTGAGTATTCCTGGCACAAGTCTGGGTAGTCAGCACAGTTCACCACTGCAAAACTGCTAGATGAACCTGGAGTATATGATCATGTGTACGTCACTTTAGTCAGACAAACTGTATGTAGACTGTTAAAAAAGGGGAGAGGGAGAGGGAGGGGGAGAGAGAGGGAGGGAGAGGGAGGGAGGGTGGGAGGGAGGGAGACAGGGAGGGGGAGAGGGAGGGGGGAGGGAGAGAGGGAGAGGGAAGGGGAGAGGGAGGGAGGGAGAGGGAGGGAGGGAGGGAGGGAGGGAGAGAGGGAGAGGGAGGGGGAGAAATACACATGCACGTACGTACGTATATGCATTAAACCCTTGACTCTGTGTTTATAGCTTCCTGTAAGCTGGATATAAAGCACCTCTCTCTTGTACATGAACAGTACCAATATTGTATGTGTACATTACAGTATGTATACCCTCTGGAAGGTCTTCCATGGCCTGTAGCATGTAGTGCATGACTGCCTCACACTGTGGCTCCCCTGGTGGAGGGAATTATAAGGGACTAATAAGACACTAAAATGAGGTGACCCCTATAATTAAGCACTTTTATTCCATCTAATAAGGACACCTAAAAATTAGGTGACCCCTACATTTACAACACAGTTGATCCCTATAATTAGATATACTTTTGTTCCCTCTCTAATAAGGCACCAAAAATGAAGTCACCCTCATACTTTTCCTACAATATTAGTACATTAATCTCACATGGAACGTAGAATGCAACCAGTGTCCGTGTGTGGCTTATGATGTGTACTAAAAACATGTCTTCCGTAAGAATCAGTTCTGGTGGAAATTCGGCATTTCCGAGACTGAACAGCAGCTGCCCAAAGTGATCGTCTTCTTCCAAAATCTTCCGACTTCGTCCGTAGTCCAATTCAGTGTCACGTGATGGGATCTCTTCATCTTGACTACGAGAGGAGGGAGGGGAGGGAGGAGAGGGGCGAGCTCGTTTTGATCCATCAGGAGGCACCATGGAGTCCGGTGGAAGGGGAATGGGTTCCATCTCATTGGACATCTCCATATCTTTGAGAAGTTTCTCATCTACATACATATACATACCCAATGTTTAATGAATAAAGCTGAATATTATATTGATAGCTAAATTGTGGATTGATCCCAGGACTATGTAATAAGCAGTCAGACAACTATTAACCTCCAAGCCACTGGTAATACATGAAAAAAATCATATCTTGTTGGGCCAGACAAGCTAAGTGATCCCTGGACAGTGCTGTTTCGAGCTTATTAGCTCTCATCAGCATGGAATACGCACAGCTTGTCTAGCGCACCACCGGTTTATATACGCAAGGCACACCAGAACACTATAGTCTCATACCCAGACCACTTTTAGAGAGGGACTGGGTATGAGACTAAGAACACTCGTGGTACATGTACATGTTGCAGGTTTGAGTCCTGCCTGAGGCAGCTCATTTTTCTTTGAAAATGACTGTCTTGGGTGAGTTGCAAATTGTGTTGTATTGCTTTGAGAGTCTCGTGGTCTGAATATTCATGTACATGTAGACACATGAACATACAGTCATCTGGTTTCTTCTGCTCCTCGTCCCATTCCTTCTCCATTTTCTCTCTCATCTCTTTCTCAACATCACCCTCCTCTGGCCTGAAACACACACACACACACACACACACACACACACACACACACACACACACACACACACACACACACACACACACACACACAGTGAGGTCTTTTTCATATCTGAGCGGCCACTTTGCTACAATAGCCTGTTCACATCGCATTATCACACAATACATGTACAGCTAATTAAGACATGCATTAATACATAAGTACAAGCTCCACCCATACACATGTTCAGGAACTGAAATGCATCAACAGGCAAGGCCTAGAGGCAGTGTTTCATACGGGGGGGGGGGGGGGGGGGGGGGAAGGGGGCTATTCCCCCCTAGCCCCAAGATATTAGGACTTAATAATTAATAATATTGTACATGTGTACGTAATTATAGTGGTTTCCCCCCAAACTTAAAATCCTGTATGGAACGTTGCTAGAGGGCAGACCTCAGGCTCATACATCGTGTATGGCATGAGTGGTTTGTTCATTCACAGAGACATGCATGCTATATGCCTCATGCTGGAGGTGTTTCCTAATACTCACATTCCCACGGCCCTGTCAATGATCTTCTGGAAGTTGGCCTCCTGTACTTGAGACCACTCTCCATTGCTACTATTGAAGTAGGCAATATGAGGGTACTCCTCCACCTGTGGGGTAATGGAGATGTCTCACATCAACATAGTATAGCCATGTACAGTCTCTACATTGGATGTGTTAGACCATAAGGTACATACATCAGGGGTGGTCCTAGAAAAGTCGTCCTAAGCCCCTCCCTAGAACCGCTACTGTACATGGCTTCATTGCCCTAGCCCAACCCGTGACTGGTGGTTTTGGATTAGGGGCCTTGCCCAGTTTATTGCTCTAGGCGTGGCAGGCACTACGTAGGTAATGATGTGGTGGATGAATCTCATTAGTTCTGAAACCGCTGAGCCACTAGTGTTCTGGTGTGCCTTGCGTATATAAACCGGTGGTGTGCTTAGACAAGCTGTTGCATATTCCCAGCTGATGAGAGCTAATAAGCTCGAAACAGCACTGTCCAGGGATCGTTCATATAACTTGTCTGGCCCCACCAGATATGTTTTTTTCATGTAGTAGTATGGTAATAGAGAGGTCTCACATCCACATAGTACAGTCATGGACAGTAGGTAAAATAAAACATTGTATGTGTTGGACAATAATGTACAGAACTAATTTAAGTCAAGACCCATCAAATCAGGGAACATAGATGAACAAGGCACAAAAAACAACTTAAATGAATGCACTGAAGTGCAGAACCCTTGGTACCACGCATGCGCGAACCATTGGCTTTCGGATAATGCACATGCGCACTTTCCGCAAGAAAATGCCCGACCATACATATGCTTTCAATGGAGCAGTGCTGGATCTCTGAAATGGAGCTGTTTCAGAGAAAAACCCAAAAGTTTTTTGACCTCCGTTGCCCGCTGAGTACGTGACAGTATTTTCAGGACGAACAGACGCTCCAGAGGTGAGATGTGAATTAACAGACACACACACACACACACAGACCCAACTACAGTAACTCTCGCTGCGCATGCACACCAAGGGGTAGAAGTTGTGAATATAAAAATAACTCACTCCGTATCGTGCCACTTCTTCCACTGGTCCACATCTCACCAGAACAAAGCCCATTTCTCTCTTCTGATACACAGAGGTAGTGATAATGTTCGCCACTCCTTGGAGAGACTGCTCAAAGTGGCCACAAATCTGCTCACTCTCTAACACACAGAACAGTTGAAGTATAGTGACATACATGCATATGTGTAGTGACTACTAATTACTTAAGGCACATCCTCGATTCCAAGGCCTTGTTTTTAATTGTGCAGAGGAGGGAAACATTCAAAAATGAGCAAATTTCACACATAGATTAGCCACACCCCTTCATTTGCTTCTCGTGGTCTCTAAATACTTGTTATGTGTAACATTTCTAGTGCAACATGGCATTAGGGGGGTTAGCACTCGAATCATAATCTGTGAAGCTAAATACATGTATAGTTTAACTGATATCACATAGCAAGTAACAGCACTTGATCAGCCACTGATACACATGGGGACGTGTATCCCATATCACTTACTCTTATCACAGAAGGCTACTAGCATGTCCTCCTGGGAGTCAACGGCCAAGTGGCCGATAGTCTTGGGGTCAGTACTGATGACTTTTCTCTTCTTTTTTGCCACCTTTCCTGTTTCGGGATTCATCGTGTACAACCTGACAGGAAGGATGTAGGATTTGTGATACTTGTATGTGTTGTAGACACACACACACACACACACACACACACACACACACACACACACACACACACACACACACACACACACACACACACACACACACACACACACACACACACACACACACACACACACACACACACACACACACACACACACACACACAGTCTCTCCCTTGTGCTCATAGCTTATCATACACATTGATGTTTATATGTACAAGTATGTCAGGGGTAGTTCTAGAAAAGTCGTCAGGGGGTGGAGCTCAAGTCTTCTGCATAGGGACCACATCCCTTGTTGTTGCACGTACATACGCCGCACCGACCATAAATACATAGCGTGGTCATTAGTATTGCACGTGTTCACGTAGTCTCCTATATAGTGAACTAACATGTGCAAATCTATACATATTTTGCACTATATAGATGAGCTTTAGAGCGAGGAGGCTCGAGCCCCCTAACCCCCCCCCCCCCAGAACTGCTACTGTATGTCTTCATAAGTAACTTCCTTACTCCATGTACTCCTCTTGAATGGGAGCCAACATTGTGAGGAGGTCGCGTTCCTCAATGTTGTCCTCCAGACTGAGGTGGACGGGAGGCATGTCCTGTACGTGATAGAAATGTCATACTCTGCTACGACCCTTTGGTATAGTATATGTCATACTTTGCCACAATCATTTGCGTATGTGTAACAAAACAGGGAATCTCCTAGGTAGGTTAGGGCTAGGGCTAGGGATGTAGTCCGGATTGTCATAAGCTGGGAATTTCCTCTGTAGCAAAGTGTGACATGCCTCACATTTTAGTCCGTGTACCACCAACTCAGTGTATGTGTACCTAGACCTCGTGATGCTCCAGGCACCACAACACAAGTCACCCAAGACATTTTCACTCAATATGCCATCACCATCCATGTACATGTACAGGGCAGGGGCGGATTTAGGGGGGGGCTTTGGGGCTCTAGCCCCCCCCTTCCTGCGTGGGTCTATAAAATTATAATTTGCACGCGCATCAATTGACTTCCAGTGCGGTCGAAGTGTGTGCGCGTGTGGAGCCCAGTGTTTCTGCCGTGTTTTGTGCTGTCCCTGACTGATTCTTTTGCCTGTTTAAGCGTGTGAAGATTGCCCGAAGAGAAACAAGTGGTGAACGAAAGCCTAGCTATTAATTATCTTTGCGCTAATCACAACCGTTTTACGTACGTCAGACGGTTTAGCCCCTCCCCTTACAAAATCCTGTATCCGCCCCTGCAGGGACCACTCTATCAATAGTCTGTCATATCATTGGTATTTGTATCATGCAAAACTATAGCAGTGAAGTTTTACTACTTGCATGTATATATATCTGCATTAGCTGTGTGGTGGTAGGCTCTCACCGTTATGGGTGGTTCAATGACAATGACATTGTTGGTACCAGCTTCCAAGTAGAGAGCCTTCGTCAGTTTGGATTTTTGCTTGGACCTACATACATGGAAAAGCATGTGTATAGCACACTGGCTAGAAGACCGACCTCACCAACCAGAACATACAACACACAGACCTCAGAGACTCCGATGGAAATATATATACAACACAACACAACTTGCCCAAGACAGTCATTTTCAAAGAAAATGAGCTTCTTTGGAGGGGATGCAAGCCCACAATAATGGGTTTGAACTTACCAACTGAGCTACCGAGGCAGCTCAGCTGGCTGGGCCAAATCACACATACAAAGCAACACAATCAAAACAAATAAACAGCTCATGCTTTAGTTTGCATTCCTTCAATCCTACCCTCATATTAACCACCTTCTATGATAGCATATTCTATGAGGATCGAGATGATACGACTCACTTTTCAACAAGAAGGAACATAAAGAAGTTGCAGTAATGTTCTACGAATTGAGACACAATTTTGTGGGCCAGCTTTTTCTTGGATGGAGAGTGGATGACGTAGGATGTGAAGAGACCCATTTCACGATAGACATTGGTAAGTCTGTCCTCCTTGTACTCCAACTGAGAGAGACAAGGGTTATAGTAACAAGGGGTTTGGATAAGAAGGGTTACTGTGCTGAGGGGTCTGGATGAGTGGGGTTATTGTACCGAGGGGTTTGGATAAGAGGGGTTATTGTACTGAGGGGTCTGGATAAGAGGGGTTATTGTACCGAGGGGTCTGGATAAGAGGGGTTATTGCACGGAGGGATCTGGATGAGAGGGGTTAAGTCTGGATAAGTACCATAAAAGGGGTGTTGACTCTGCGGTAGAAATCAGCTATTCCATTGACAATAAGTTTTGGATGGGTGGAGTTTCCATACTGACACCACATGTCATCAGACACCACCCTGTACAGGCCAGTGACACAGATTATTAGAACCTAATATGTGACAATTAGTGGTAACTGTTGTGGTTCTCTGACCATAAAAAGAGAGCTGCAGTTTTGCCGTGTCTTGGTCTGTGGGAGAGAGGTAGAGCTAGGGACTGTTTGGTGACTGCGATGGGTAGAGGTCGGCTTGGTAGTGTGAGTAATGCCTTGAGAAAGAAGAGGTATTCTGTGGGGATGAGGGAGGGAGGGAGGGAGGGAGGGAGGGAGGGAAGGAAGGAGAGAGGGAGGGAGGGAGGGAGGGAGGGAAGGAGAGGGAAGAGAAGGGAAAGGAGTAGGGAGGGAGGGAGGGAGGGAAGAAGGGAGGGAGGGAGGGAGGGAGGGAAGGAGAGGGAAAGGAGTAGGGAGGGAGGGAGGGAGGGAGGGAGGGAGGGAGGGAGGGAAGGAGGGAAGGAGGAAGGGGGGAAGGAGGGAAAGAGGGAAGAGAGAGGGAGGATGGAGGGAAGGAGAGCAGAGAGAAGGAAAAGGAGAGAAAGAGAGTGTGAGGGGATAGGGGATAAGGCACATATGTACATGTGTTTGTTGTGGTCAAAGTGGAGACGAGGATGAGACTTACTATCAGATATATCTGACTGTTTAGTAGAGGGTCTGGCATAGGCTATCATATGTTTGGAGTGTCTGTTTTGGAATTCCTTCATAGCAGAATAGTCAGAGATAAGGTGGAGCTCTGGACCAAAGAGCTTCCTGTGTGTGTGTGTGTGTGTGTGTGTGTGTGTGTGTGTGTGTGTGTGTGTGTGTGTGTGTGTGTGTGTGTGTGTGTGTGTGTGTGTGTGTGTGTGTGTGTGTGTGTGTGTGTGTGTGTGTGTGTGTGTGTGTGTGTGTGTGTGTGTGTGTGTGTGTGTGTGTGTGTGTGTGTGTGTGTGTGTGTGTGTGTGTGTGTGTGTGTGTGTGTGTACGGTGTGTACGGTGTGTGTGTGTGCGGTGTGTGTGTGTACGGTGTGTGTGTGTACATGTGCACGTGTGTATACAGTTTCAAGCCTCTACAAAGTACTAAATGCTCTAAATGCATTCGCACACACCATGTACATCACACACACACATTCTGTATGTCCAATGCACAAATGTTTCCACTAACACATTGTCCATAGCACATCAGTATACATACGTACACACATCAACATATGTCAACATTTGAAATATGGTTTCACTAACTACTCATGTACAAAGGTTATACCCAAATGTAGTCACATTTCCTTGTGCACACATGAGCACATGTATCTGGCTTTGGTTTTCCTCTACCTATCAGATGTACATGAAGACAAGGTGTGGAGGGTAGCCAGGCAAATGGTGGACAGTTGTTTCAGGCTACTAGGACCTTGTGTATGTACATGTAGTTGCATTGCATGCTAAACGTCTGAACAGTTCAGTTATACATGTTCTTCCTTATTCCTGTTTGGCTAGTGTGCTATACACATGGTTTTCATGCACTTTGAACCATTTTTACCTACTGGAGTTGGATGAAGGAGTAAGCCCAGCCTTGTGTTTACCTCACACTTCATGTGTACTTGTGTAATATTAGTAACTAGCAAAATGTATAATACTGTGGAGTGTGATCAGTGACTTGTAGTCACATGAATATTGCACATGCAGTGGAGTAGAAACATAAAATATATTGGTGGGGGGGGGGGGGGGGCAAACCTGACCAATGTGTCTATTGTGTCTACTGGATTGACTATGCTTGACTCAGCCCCCCCCTCCTAAAATATTGGGGGGCGCAGGCCCCCCTGGTCCCCCTGTACCTACTCTTATGATATGCATAAACTGAAATTCGGATGACAACAGAGCCAGTGACATTATCAATAAGCCCTGGAATGTTGCCCAGCACGAAATGTATTGGACAAAGGAATTACACCCTTTCTTTCTTTTGTCATATATACATATGTAATTAAACTGAGGTGGTAGAAAAGGAGATGTTGAATAAGCTGACAAGTGAACAGAGAAATTTTTACCAGGGGCTACACTGCCACATGTGAGCAAAGATATAAGCCACCACGATAAAGAGCTGTTTTGAAACATACGAGGCATAGCTACTGCAATATTTCACCACATTAAGAAAATCTACACACAATGTACATTTGTAAGAGGGTCAATGAATGGAGTACAATACACAGTACACTTTAGCAGGATATGAAAGAAAGCAATTCGGACATGATTTTATATCAACAAAACACTCTGAAACATGTCCACAAAGACTTCAAGGGCAAATGTAACCAAGTTAACTCCAACAGGACAGTTTTTGGAAGAACAAAATGAGCTGTTTGGGTGGAAATGGTACTTGGTACATACATATAAATGTCCAATTAAGTGTCCTGATTAGAGGGGTCTAATACAGGATCCTCTCCATTTAACTTACTCCATCACAGAGGCTACCATCTTCTTCTCCGACTCCACCCTATCCACTCCCTCCAAGTCCTGTCCACTTCTCTTCACCACCACCGGGTGAGAGGTCAGCAGAGTACAAAGGTCAGAAGTTGAAGCGGCCTTACACTTCACCTGACAAAACAGGAAACTTTACATTACCAAAACATACAAGATGACAATTGCCTCAGCCTTCACATCACTCAACCTTGCAAGCCAAACATTAAGCAATGAAGCAACACACTAACTCAGAAGTGGGTGATCATGAGTGTGCCCACCTAGTTGTACATGCAGTAGTCTCTCAAGCCACACCCTCCAATCTTCTCGCAAGCCACACCCTCCAATCCCTTGAAATTGGAGGGTGTGGCTTGCGAGACTAGTCGTACAGCTGGAAAACACGTACGTATGTATATCAGTGGCACTTATCACCAAATGCTATCCTTTTATGTGTACAGTTTCGATATTTCATTATCCTGTGCAGGGCCATAATGTTCACTTCACTAGCTACAACTTGGTAGGTTCACTCCCACTTGCCCACAATGCTATCTAGTAAACAGGTTTGGCTGGTATGTGTGTACCTGTGTAAGTGGTATGTTTGTTCCATGTAGCCAATCATTAATTGATTTAACATCAGCTGAGAGAGAGAGAGAGAGGGAGGGGGGGGAACGAGGAGAATGGATGGGAGGAAGAGTGAACAGGAAGTATATATCATGTAGCATTGAGTAAAAGAAATAGCCCTTACATGTCTGTGCATGTCTGAATAATGCACAAATATTGTAACCCCTCAGCAGTGATGCTATGGGAGTCTGTGTAGCGACATCCTACGTCACTCTACTGAGAGTTCTCATGGGATGTACGTACAAGAGTACATGCACCACTAGTACTACACTACACCAGTAGTGCTGGTACAAATATACGTACACATACTGCCATGTACATTACACGAGAGCTATAGTTTTAATGTGCATTCGATGGAACTAACTGCATGTAGTGATGGGACTATACATGTACGAGTGTGTGTCAACAGGGCCAGGTGAATTACGACGCGCAGTGCTGGCCTCCTCACCTTGCTCGCGAACCAGCACAGCTCTGGTGGATGATTGCCACGTGTCGGAGGAGTACAGAGCCTTCTCCGAGACTTCCTCCTGTGCTCTGGAGCAGCATGACAACGCAGCCAGCACGAAGAGAGGAAACAGACACACCATCTTTTCCTTCACACGGGGCCTGGAGGAAAAGTAGGCGTGTCTCGCGGCCTATGTCTGACACGCATGCGCAACAATTCGTGTCTCCGCAGCGAGCTTTATAAGTGAAACGTAACGCTGGAACATGCAGTCAAGGGATAGATCTCTAAAAGTATGATAGAGAAAATTTTAATAGTGCTCGGCCTGCTCTCTCTGTCTTTCTGCGCTAGTCTTGATCAGCAATGGCACTCGTGGAAATCACTACACAGTAAGAGTTATGGGAACGCGGATGTGGAGGAATCACGACGCTTAGTCTGGTACGATAACTACAAGAAGATTGTGGAACACAACAACGCAAATCACAGCTACTCGCTGGCTCTCAACGAGTTTGCAGATCTGGTACGGTTGAGAAAACTTCAAGCATGCATGTACATGCAATACACGTATACCAAAGATATATAGCAAATTAAATTTATTCATGGAACGTATTCATATGCATGCCAAGAGGCAATATTATGACTGAGATTTAGGAGAGTTGTGTATTTCATTGCTCTACATAGCTGTTTCTCTCTTCATACTGCAGACTCAGCTAGAGTTCTTCAAGCTGTATCTATCTCCAGTTGATGAACTGGAGCATGTCTGGGGAGCTACCACTACACATTCTGTCTCAGATTCAGTTGAATATTCTGATAGTGTTGACTGGAGAAAAAAAGGACTTGTCACCTCAGTAAGCAGCTTGAAGATCCTGTAATATATCCTTACAATTCCCTCCATTGCATTAATTTTCCTAACAGTTGTTAGTGACAATAGATCAGTCATGCAATCGCAAAGTTGGCTTTAGACTTAGATATACAAGTTAGCACAGTATAGAGGAGTGTTGACATACAAATGAAAAGAGAATGAGAAGGCAAGCCTCGGTCGAGAAGTGAGTCCTTGTCTAATGACTGTAAACAAGTATATACATGAGCTACAACCACAAGATAAATGCATTTGTTCCTCATTCTCTCTTACTGGTCACTGCTATCCTTGCAGCCTCATACAATATAAAGCCTCATACATAGAGCCATACACAGGCAGCCTCATGCAGGTAGACCACTTTCATCAGACCCCTCTTAGGAATTGACCGTTATGATATGTTACAGGTAAAGAATCAAGGGCAGTGTGGCTCCTGCTGGGCATTCAGTGCAACTGGTGCCCTGGAAGGCCAACACTTCAAGAAGTCGGGGAACCTTATCAGCTTGAGTGAGCAACAATTGGTGGACTGTTCTTGGAAGTATGGCAATGCCGGCTGCAATGGAGGGCTCATGGACAATGCCTTCCAGTACATCAAGAGCAATGGAGGCATCTGCTCTGCCTCCAGCTATCCCTACAGAGGATATGTGAGTCCTAAGTACCATTTCTATACACATTTAATGATATTCTGTAGATCTGGAATAGTAATTTGTGTCACTACTAATGCATGTGCTATATAGTTCAGTCATGATCCATGCATGATATATACCACTGCATTCATGCCATGTGTTCAGATGCTAATTGCTGACTATATATTCACTTACACACGACAGTAATAGTTATGTGTCTGTATCCAATACAAGACACCGTCTGTCTTTTCCCACCTTGTACTCAGCAATGGGTAGCAGCTATAAATACATGTCTCCTATTCACACATACAATGGAACAATCTCTTATTGCCCCTATAGTGCAACATGCTTGAATAGAACATGTGTATATGAACCATACTCGACTGTACTAGAGCTCTGCTTCAGTACTAGGTTACCATGTGTGTGTGAGGAGAGAACAGGATATGTAACAACTTGTTCTTGTGTCTAGTTCCAGTCAGTCAACTGCAGATATCAATATGTATGCCCACCATCCACTGATAGCTACCTGTGTGTGCAAAGGTACTTGGGTAGTCTAGATAAGTGTTGTGTGTATATAATTGTAGTTTATTCAATACCTGACACTTATCTAGACTACCCAAGTACCTTAGTTCATCTATTTATCAGTTAGTCTAGAGTAGTGTTGTAGTGTGTCTCTATATTACTCGAACTCTGTGTGTGCAAGTTATACTGAATATACCTCATATTATATGTATGTATATATCATTATATCTGTCCTTGCAAAGCTTCCAAACCACGTATGCATATATTTTGTCTGTAGATGTGGAGCTGCAAAGCCAGTTACTGTTCCAACGTGGCCAAGTTGAGTGGTTATGTTGATGTCAAGTCACAGAGTGAAGATGATCTTCTGGATGCTGTTGGCAATGTAGGACCAGTCTGGTTAGTTCAGAAGACTACTAGTGTATAGACGTTTCATCAATGTTGATCTCTGACACATTCATTGCTGCTGTAGTGTTGCAATCGATGCATCAAGTTATGGTTTCCAGTTCTACTCAAAGGGAATATACACAGACAGCAGCTGCAGTCAGAACAAGCTCAACCATGGGGTGTTAGTGACTGGCTATGGTACTTATAACAACCAAGCCTACTGGATTGTCAAAAACAGGTCAATGAAATAGATGTGAATAAATGTATCCATATTGTGTTTAAATTGAATGTCTCCCCCCTCCCTTCCCCTCCCCTCCCACCTTCTTTCTCTCCCTCCACAGCTGGGGTACATCGTGGGGCAACAGCGGATACATTAGCATGGCACGTAACTATAACAACATGTGTGGAATTGCCACTGCTGCCAGCTATCCCTACATCTAAGCAATACTCAACCACAGAAAGCTTTTGTAGAGTTTTAGAAGGACAGGCAGTGACTCATGTCCCTGGCAATTGTGTACATATCAACCCTTGGTTTATGTTAATAATACATATATCTTAATTTACATAATTGTTACTACTTACTCAAATTTTATTTTTGATTTCTATACACTAATTAAAGCACTTAAAAGTGTATATTTACATAAGAACTCAACTCACTGAGATGTAAAGGCAAGGCAACACAACAAGAAAGCAGAGCAACACAACTCGCAACTCATCCAGTCATTTTCCAAGAAAAGTAACTGAGGGTCAAGCTTACCATGTAGACTTAAGTTGTCATTAGAAATATGGCTGTGTTGCCTTGGGTGTGATTTGAACCCACAATACTTTTTCAAGTGATGCTCATAATCCTCTTACCAACTAAGTTACTAAAGCAGCTCAGCTAGCTCACATAGCACTAAAGTTTGTAGTTCCCAAGAGTTTCAAGGCTTGTGTATTCCCCATATACAAGCTTGGGAACGCTTGGGAAATGAACACTTGTGTCCAAGCCTGTATACATCTTGGAAATGCTTGGAAACGCTTGTACCCAAGAGGCATACAGGCTTGGACACAAGTGTTCATTTCCCAAGCTTGTATATGGGGAATGCACAAGCCTTGAAACTCTTGGGAACTACAAACTTTATTGTGTCACATACTAATCAATACAAGCAAGCAAAGTATCTCATTGAGTGACCCTTAATTCATGGAAGTTCTTCTGCCAGTCAAACTTAATAGGAACATATTATATAGCCACAAAAGTAACTAAAAGTGTGTATACCTCAACTAACAGCAGTGGAGACATATAAGGCATGATGGTCTTAATACATATGTTTGGCCTCGTTCCATGTGTCACAAAGTGGAGTTTACAGAAAGTGTGCCCTTACAGCCCTGGAAATGTGAGTGAATACGGCACAGTTATACCAACGTCATTGTAGCTACATAATGCAACTCGATAGATAAAAACCAAACATGATGAGCTCTCACTTCTTCAGAGAAACTGCGTGGGTACAGTTGTTGTTGTGTCTTTTTAAAGTACACGAGGAAAGTTATGCAGCTCACTGCATGGATGTTGTGCTATTCCACTCTGCTAATAGTGAGTGGAAGTGTCCATGGCCTCAATTTGGAGGGAAGATGGCAGTCTTGGAAGGAAGAACACGGCAAACTGTTTTCCAGTGAGAAAGAAGAGATGGAGAGATTGAAGATATGGATGAAAAATGTGGCAATAATTGAAGAACATAATGCGCAAAATCACAGCTTTACACTCGGAATGAACCAATTTGGAGATATGGTTGGTCTTTCATGCTTGTGGTTGGTCTTTCATGCTTGTACAATTTTTTGGTTTACAGTACATTTGTACATACAACCATGCATGTACTTGATTCATTTGCTATATTGCTCTAATAAGAAACTAAGAGTGCTTTACTATACACTTTACACCTG
The DNA here is from genome assembly GCA_963970385.1 of Theonella swinhoei. Classification (NCBI taxonomy): domain Eukaryota; kingdom Metazoa; phylum Porifera; class Demospongiae; order Tetractinellida; family Theonellidae; genus Theonella; species Theonella swinhoei. The sequence continues at coordinate 3,546,907 of OZ019966.1, forward strand.
TGTGACAGACACAAGAGGAGTTTCATGAGGCCTACATGTCTCCCGTCGATCCTCAAGACCTGGCTGAGATGTGGAGTGAAGGAGAGCCGCACATTGATTACGACATTAGTCTGTCTTCCAGCATTGACTGGAGGAAGAAGGGATGGATCACTCAGGTCAATAATCATGTAGTAAGCAAATTTACTTGATGAAAGTACTGGCAGATTAACATAGAGAAAGAAACCAATGAACATATATAGTAATCATAGTTACTAGATCGAGAGGATGTTAACAAATTCTAGTCATCATTTAACATTCTTAATAGTCATTGTTTCTTCTCTACTTCATGTGCAGGTAAAAAATCAAGGGTCGTGTGGTGCTAGCTGGGCATTTGCAGCAACAGGAGCTCTTGAAGCTCAACACAAGAGAATTAGCAACAAATTGGAGTACATGAGTGAGCAACAGTTAATAGACTGCTCGTGGAAGTATGGAAACAGAGGCTGCAGTGGTGGACATCCCAATTATGCTTTCCAGTATGTGCATAAGGTTGGAGGAATCTGCTCCAAGAACAGCTATCCTTACCTTGGCTATGTAAGCTAATACATTTATGGCTCCAATGAATGTATTTATCAATTAAGACACATAATTGCTTCATGAACCACAAAGAGCACACTGGAACTTGCAGAAGGATTTTCAGTTATGCTGGAATATAGAAAAGTATACACAAAAGTATTATGAGTGCTATATCCCTGGTTCATATACTTATGCACAAAGTCATGCTCTTTCTCTCTCTGTATATTATAGGTGTGGCACTGCACAGAGAAGTACTGCTCTCAAGTCACACAAGACTATGGCTATGTGAATGTTCAGTCTGGTTCTGAATCCAGCTTGATGAATGCAGTCTATTCCATTGGACCAATCAGGTGCAATTGGGTACATATGCATAAAGCCACATCACTAACACATACAGTGTTATAAGTGCTATAGAAACATGCAGAATATTGTTGAACCAACTACTACTTTGGCTCTATAGTTTCTTTAACTAGTGTTTCCAGTTCTCTATTAAGCATGCCCCTAGAATACATTGAGAGCTCTTAAAAATCCATTGCTGGAATGTTATTTATTATTCCACTATATATATACATTAGCACCTTGAAGAATGAGTAGTGTTTTCCTTCATCCTTTCTTTATAGTGCAGCAGTAGATGCCTCCAGTTACACATATCAGTTCTATTCAGGAGGTGTGTTCTATGAAGATGACTGCAGCTCTAGCAAACTGAACCATGCTGTGCTTGTAGTGGGGTATGGCTCTGATAACGGAGTGCCCTACTGGATTGTCAAGAACAGGTATAAAGAGGAAAACCCTCTAATCAAGACACTGAAATGAGGACAGCTCTATAACTCAATATTCATGTCTTAGTTTAGCTACCTGGCGATTGCTGATACTTTTGATGCTTTTTTCAGCTGGGGGAATTCTTGGGGTGAGAGAGGTTACGTGAGGATGCTCCGCAATGAAAACAACATGTGTGGCATTGCTACAGCAGCAAGCTATCCCAAGATGAGCTACATGTAGTCTTTGCTGGTTATATTCATTAAGTATATAGCAGAGCTATCGTCAATAATGTATATATTTGTATGAACTAAAAAAATTTTGCAAAATATACTTATATTTAGTTACACTACACTGTTGGAGTCTAGGTGAACTAAAATCAGTCCAGATTATGATTATAAGTCATCATGTATAGTTTTAGAGATTTTCGCTGCTGATACAAGTCATCTATTAAAACATGTACGTATATGTATATGCTCATAATAATATACACTCATGATACAAATCATCTATTAAACATATGCTCACAAACAATTTCAAACTGTAATACATATACAGATAAATGGGCTTTGATATAAGAGAGCTAATCAAAAGGTTTGATTGTAGGGTAACTAGCAGCAGTGGCTATTCCACACATATTCTGGTGGTTTCGGGCAATCTTCATGTAGCCACGATCACCCCATGATGTACCCCAACTGTATGGGAAAATAAAAATACTGCAGGTTAAAACAATGCAGAAAAAGTCCTGCATGCTTTTGGGCAGAATTTGCAAATACTCTGCTCTGCCAGCTAACGGAGGCATATCATCTGACTGACTTGTATGGCAAGCATAAATGTATTACTCTACCTGTTCTTGACAATCCAATACTCTACTCCATCATACGTGACCCCATACCCCACCAGTAACATGCCATGGTTGAGACTGTGACTATTGCACCCTCTCTCTGCATACACTCCGTCACTGTAGAACTGAAAGTGATAGTTTGTTGCATCCACTCCCACACTGACCGGCCCAACGTGGTATACAGCATCGAGTAATGCAACCTCTGACCCCATCTTCACATGTGTGTACTTCAAACAGCTAGCCACATCAGTGCAGTATTCAGACATGCAGTGCCATTTCTGAGAGAGAAAATAAAGACTTGATCCACACACAGACTCAGCATTATGGCTATTCACAACCACAAACTGAATCTGTCTATTGTGCATATGCATAGCATTAGACTCTCTCTCTCTGTCTTTCATACATAGAGAAATGATCATACGTAGGAAAGCCTGGGATATGCTTAAGGCTATGCACTGATATATTAATAGCCACGAGCCACCTGTGTATACATACACATTGAGATAGTTTACTCACATATCCCAGGTAGTTGTAGTCAGAGTCTTTGCAAATGCCTCCATTTTCAATGACATACTTGAACGCATTGACCATGTGCCCTCCATGACAGCCGGCATTTCCAAATTCCCCCGAACAGTCGATGAGTTGCTGTTCACTCAGAGTCACAAGCTGCCCAGTTTCTCGGTAGTACTGACCCTCAAGTGCTGCTGTGGCACTGAATGCCCATGAAGAATGCTTGCAATGTGTTCCCTGGTTCTTCACCTGGTAACAGCAACAAAATCTGCTAACTATTCCCACCACTATCAATGGCAACATTTAGTGGGTGATAAAGTAGCTATCGGCATGTTCCCTCTATTGTCTGTGCTAGTAAACTCCATATTGTCGCACATGAAAAATTAAGTCTAAGTCTATGAGTGAACAATATGTATATCAACAGGATAAGAGTATTAAATATCACAAACAGATTGTTATATACCGAGGTTACAAATCCCTTCTGCCTCCAGTCAACCCTGTCTGGGTAGTCAGGTCCATGAGTCAGAGGTGGAGGAAGGTGAGTGGCTACCCCTGAGTAATTACCATTGTTAAAATTTAGCAACGGAAACAAATAACTCTCTTGATATTCTTCAAGAGTCTGTGAACAGTCAAAAAGTGAAGGACGATAAGTTCAATGTCAAGGTAAGCACTCACCAGGTCAGCAAGCCGATTGATACCCAAGCTGAAATTTGTTTCTCCAGCTCTTCCATTGTGGTCCTGAATCTTAGCTAAGTTATCTTCCCAGATCCGACGACGCAGTGTCTCCTCTGAATGGGCAGCATAAAATTTCTGGTGCACTACCTTCCATGACTCCCACTGCTCTTCCAGTGAGATGCCCTGTACAAGGGCAAGCAGACTAAAAAGTATCCAGTGATGCATCCTTAGAAATATTATACTCATTTTAAAGCCTTTTATACTAAATGGTATGTAGATAGGCATATGAAATAGGTTCTTCTGTTAGTAGAAAGTGTCTTTGTCAAAATGAAAGAAAGTTCCTCTTTTCTACAAATTGGCATTCTCCTGTGCACCACTTAAACCACCATGACACCTAGTGTATGTGTATGGTGGTTACAATAGGGTGTTTTTTGTGCATACAGGATACAGCTAATAGTGTGAATTCGGCCTACGGCGCATGCGTAACGGAAGAGGGCGTGGCTACGCCAGAGTCACTCTGCAAGGAGCAGTCAAACGTTTTGGCCGCTATGTCTGTCCCAGTCGAGGAAACAGAAGTGGTTGTGGTTGGAGGGGGACCTGTGGGACTATCTGCAGCAGCCTCGCTCAACTATTACGGTATCAAAACCACACTTGTCGAAATGAAGCCTACCACCACATGCTTAGCAAAAGCCCAACATGTGACAGGTCGTTCTGTGGAGCACTTTCGGCGAATTGGACTCGAGAAAGCGATTCAAAATGCATCCTGGCCACGTGATGAACGCCTCACTCTTACTTTAACTACCCAAGTGCTTAACGGTCACGTTCTCGTAAAGGAGCACTTGTCTTCTTGGGGTGAGATAGTGGATGGAATACCGGGATGTAAATTTGCGTTTTTCGAATTGGGTGTATCTCCATGTGCCCCTCTAATCTGCCCTCAAAATTACTTGGAACCACTTCTGAAGCAGCACTTGGAGGGTAGTGACAATGTCACAATGTTGTGGGGGTGGAAGGCGACGTTCCTCGACCAAGACGAGAATGGAGTCACAATCGCGTTGAGCAAAGGGGAGGGTGAAGCAAAGCAGGAAAAATGTCTGCATGCAAAGTATGTGATTGCTTGTGATGGTGGTAGGAGTAGTCTCCGTAAACAGCTCAATGTGCATACATATGGAAAGTATGTTGTTGCACGAGCTGTGAGCATCATGTTAAAGAGTGATGATCTCTTTGCTCGCTTGAGGCCATCAACTGGCCATGCACTTACCATTGTCAATCTCAGAAATTTTCAGGCTGTTCTCGTTAATCTGAGGTCTGATGGAGACTATGCAATGCATATAGTTCTACCGAAACACACCTCAGATGAGAAGATGGATGAAATAGTACACAATCCCAGTCAAATCATTGCCACCGTCATAGGAGAAAATGTCAACCACACTGTCACAGCCATCACTGGGTATAACCTGCATGCCGTGATGACGACAAAGTTTTGTGTGGGTCAGTGCTTCTTTGCCGGTGACAGTGCTCATCAGTGGCTCCCTTCTGGTGGTCTGGGTATGAATACAGGCATAGAAGATGCTTTCAATTTGACCTGGAAGATTGCTAGTGTCTTGAAGGGATACGGGGGGCCTTATCTACTTGAGTCCTTTGAGGTTGAATCCAAGCCAAAGTCTGATGCAACACGCCGCTATGTTCTATCTTTCGGTGAGTTTGAAGGTTTGGGTTCGGAAGTTAGACATCACATAACTTCCAACCCTTTTACCCGTTTCATTTTCCGTCAAATCCTTGCCTATACCTTAATCCCACTGTTTAAGAGTGGCCAAAAAATTGTGTTTGGGTACCAGTTTGTCAATTCCAATGTGATTGTACATGAGTTTGACCCATGTGGTAACTTACGCTACATCAGCACCTCAGATAAGATGTTTGTTCGTGCAACTTATCCTGGTTTACGTGCTCCCCACGTCGTGCTTCCTGATTGCAGCTCTATCATTGATCTCTTTGGGAAGGGGTTCGTCTTGTTAGTGATTGGAGGCAGTGATACTGACTGCCGTGAGCTTAGAGAGGAATTTGAGAAACAAAATATACCCCTTTCAATTCATGTGTACCCCAAGCTACCTGAGCTTATTCGTCTTTACGATCGAAAGTTCTTCCTAATTCGACCAGATGGAATCATATCTTGGCGCTCTGATACTCAACCAAATTACCGTGAAGCTCAAAGAATCATTGGCATAATCACTGGAGATGTACCACCTGGAAGAGTCTCGCCTTTTCAGCTAATGAAATCAAAACCATTCTTTCCAGCTGCATATCTTTATTTAGATGTAGTGATGTCACTGGGGATGGGAAGTCTTCTTCACAAATATGCTGGGCTAAATTTCAAATCTGCAGTGGGAATTGGTCTGGGAGCATTTTGGTTCCTCCGAAGCCTTCAAATGTTCATACCACCAGAGTCGCCAGAGAGTACAGGCCGACACAAAGCAGCCGTAATAAAGCAATTCGGGAAAGCTGAAGAGGTATTTGAAATTGATCCTAAATACGTACAGACATTTGGTCCAAACGACATCTTGATTCGTGTGCATGCTGTCTCTGTTAATCCAATCGATGTGAAGATCCGAAAAGGCTACATAGCCTTTCTATTGCAGAGAATTGCTCGCTTAAAAAAGACGCCAGTTTTCCCCATTCTTCTCGGCCGAGATTGCTCAGGAGAAGTTGTTGCAGTGGGTGACAATGTAACCAAGTTTGTTGCTGGAGACAAAGTATATGCAGTAACAGGTTCAAAAGGGTGCTATGCTCAACTGGCAGTTGTATCTGAAAATTCTGCTGCCCTCAAACCTGAGAGTATTGATTACAAGGGAGCGGCATCCATTGCATTCGTAGCTGCAACTGCTTATTCAGCACTTGTAGAGAATGTAGGCCTCAACCAAGCCAACACACGAGGGAAGAAAGTCTTGGTGCACAGTGGAACTGGTGGTGTCGGATCATTTTCCGTCCAATTTCTGAAGCATGGGGCGCAGAGGTGACAGTGACTTGCTCAGCAGAAAACATACCCCTTGCACACAGTCTTGGAGCCGACTATGCCATTGATTACAAACAGGGGGACTTCTCGCAAGCAATTCAAGGTTACGATGTCGTGCTTGATACAATTGGCTTCGACTATGAATACTGTTCACTAAAAGTCCTCAAGGCATACAGTGGAGCAAGTTACGTTAGAATCATCAACCCAAGGCTTACCTTCCTCAACAAGTTCCCTTTCCTGGGTGAAGTACTTTTCTCGTGGTACTATCGCTACAAAATCATTATCAACCGTGTATGGGGAGGGAGAGCTTTTTACTATTCAATTGCAAATCCCAACAGTGACGCTCTGCAGGTGGTCGGACAGATGATTGACAGAGGTGAAATTAAGCCACTGATTGATGCAGTGTACTCACTGGATGAGATTGTAGCTGCACATCAACATGTTGAGGACGGGCATACAAGAGGGAAAGTGGTCGTGACTATTCCCTAACTGAACTTGTCCTACATCAAGTGCTAAAATATACAGCAACAAATCTGTACAGGAAATTAAACGGAATATAGTTGTTTTTTTTTGTTTTCTTCAGTAGATTTTATAGACTCAGTAACCATTACAAAGTGTTTGTAAAGATGATGATGATCGATGATGATGGTAATGATAATTTTATATATAAGTATATAGATATGGGTAAGGTTAACGTTAAAGGTATGTTGATATGTTGCTTTTAACAGCTCTTAACTAACATTATGACAAACACAAAATGGATAATACAAAGATTGTGTGGACATGAAATTATATAACATGCATGTGTTACTATATATAACAACTGTAACAAGTTTATTAATTTTAGGGGTTCACTCGAGCTATGAAAAGATGACCACTGGATAAGTGGCTTGTGTTGCAATCCCACACATGTTTTGTCCACGCAATAACATCATGTAGCCATCAACTCCCCATGAAGCACCCCAACTGTGATTAAAAAAATTAGATTAAGATGGCATATTAACCTATTAACATAGTAATATATCATTGATTGTAAAACTCTTTAGATATACCTTCTGGCTACTTATGCATTGTTATGTCCAAGTTAAGGGGAACAACCAGAACACATGCAACCTGAAACAGTACACTTAACAAAGGATTGTCGTTCCTTATACACTACCCTGAGGTCCATAGCTAAGAGGTATTTCCAAACACTACCATTGTGAAATTGTCACACTGAAAAATGGAAAAGCATTTAGGCATAAATGGATGTGTCTATTCCATCACATAACTGTTGAAGTAAACCCTTCTTTGCTACATTATCTCTGCTGTAAGAAAATGGTATGCTCATGTAGACACCTTGTATTTTATTAGTGGTATAGAGAGGTATTTAGCCAGCACCAAGTTGACTCTTCCAACCTAATGGTCTATATTATTACATGTTTCACAGTAGCTCCCTTGTATCTACAGCTATGACAAGTAATGCAGGTAACAGCTACCTGTTTTTCAGTATCCAATATGATTCTGAATCCTGGTAGTCCACATAGCCTACTAATAGCATGGCATGGCTCAGGTTGGTCTCGTCGCTGCCACACTTTACGTCAGAGAACACTCCACCTTCGTAGAAGAGGAAGTTGTAGCTGGAAGCATCAATCATCACACTGCAAGTTGGGAGAAAAATATAATGCACATGTGGACACAACAGCTAGTCTTTCTCAATTGCAAGTAGTAAAGATGATCTAGAGTATTATTTCTACCACAGTATAACTCATTCTATAGTATATGTACATGGACCACATTTTTGGGCAGTAACAGCTTCTTCAGATTGTGTTCTGATTAGGGACTTATACTAAAAATTACTGTCTTCATACTTCCCATGGCTCGCATGGGAAATACTACCTTATTGGCCCCACATGATAGAGGGCATCCAGCAAGTCTGTCTCGTTTTGAGGTCGAATCATTCTCTCATCAATGGCACTTGCTGACTTACCACAATATTGAGCCATACACTGCCACATCTGTTGAAGTTTAAAAACACACTTCATTCAGAAACTAGTTAAGACATGTCACCAGAGAGAATGAATGGACAGACACAAGTTTACATGTACAGTGATTGGCACTTACAAAACCCAGAAAAGGGTAGTTAATGGAAGAGCATATTCCATTGTCCACAATATAGGAGAAAGCTTTAGAGGGACTTCCTCCATTACACCCCTGACTGCCGTACTTCCAGGAGCAATCCACCAACTGCTGTGCACTGAGTGCCACTAGCTGCCCACTGCTCCGTGCATACTGACCCTCCATAGCACCAACAGCAGAAAATGCCCACCCAGCCTTGCACCTCCGCTGGTCATTGATCTGGATAAGAGATCATCCTCTCACAACATGTGAACATATTAACATCTTGAAAAGAACCATGTGGCTAGGGTCAGACATTTTTCAAGCTATAACAGTTACACTAGCCTAATCTCATCAGTTTCTGTACATTGTCACAATATACCACTGTGAGTTCCCATATTATGCTACTGTTTAGCGAATGCCATCAGTAAACTGCATTATAGTGTAATCGCTAGAGAGTTTGAATCAATATGGCACTCTTACATCAGTGACCAGTCCTTTCTCCCTCCAGTCCCAGGCTTCAGGGAATGAGACCAGGTTAGAGGACTCGTGGTAGTGACTTCTCTCCACATCATATCTCATTTTCACCAGGTCTTGCATCAGGTATGCTTCTTGGATTTCATGTTCAGCCTTAATTGTACATTAATAATAGACACAAATGGAAAAAGAATTCTAAGATCATAGTGAATAGAAAGAATAGTAAATAGGTTGTCAACCTGTTTTAGGTCGCTGCCACAAACTAATGCAAAGTATTACAATAGCTAGGTAATACAGTAGCTAACTAAGCTGGTCTTACCATATCGGCGAACTGATTTAGTGACAGCGAGAAGCTGCGGTTGTTGTGATTGTGCGCCGCGATGCGAGCGCGATTCTGGATCCATATCTGTCGGCGAACATACTCCTCGCTGCGGTCCACGTACACCTTCTCGTGGCGTGTCTTCCACGAGTGCCACTCTTCGCTGAGGGTACGAGCAATCACCAGACACGGAGCCACGGCGAAAATTACTACGACGATACACTTCATTCTTTCCAATCTGATTTCTCATACGCTATTGCTTCAGGAATATTATCTGAGTGCTACACAGTATCTGTAATGCTAGAATATAACAATCGCGCGATATATCACAATTGAATGTCTTTTACGGGTTTTTTTGATGTTTTTGTACTGCTTAAAACAAAACGGCCATTGTTTTCTTCTCATTCAAGCTGTAAAAAGTCCCAATCCAGTGGGAACTGGCGCATGCGCAAAACGCTGAATTGTACCACGAGCTACAAATCAGGCAGGCACGTTGGTGACAATTCTACAATGCACCTAAATAGGTTTTAGACAGAAAATGGATGTTTAATTCAAACAATACTATAAATTTATACTAACTCTCTCTGTCAAATGTAATAATAAGTTCCTAGTAGAGGGTACATAGCCGAGGTTGCCACTCCACACATGTTACTCTGGTCCCTTGCAACTCTAACGTAGCCATTCATTCCCCATTTCTGACCCCAACTGCATGAGGATACACAGAGAGAAATATGCATACATTATTATGTGATATTATGACATCATCAGTCTCGTGAATATAAATGTTGAATGTAGCTTGCCAAGATGTTTGCTCTAAATACCTGTTTTTCATGATCCAATATTTATCACCATGGTAAGAGTCATACCCTACAATTAGCATGGCGTGATTGAGATGTGTAGAGTCACACTGGGTGCTGGAATAGATGCCTTCAGAGTAGAACTGAAACTGATACCCTGAAGCATCCATTGCCATGCTGCAGATGGAGAGTAAGTTAAAGTCGGCACATCATATGCTACTCTAATTTGAAATTTCAGGATACAAGGGTACCTGATTTTGGCATATGAATAATATTGCGGAGGTATGTACAGCTACATATATTGTATACCTGACTGGGCCAATCTGAGCGACAGTTTGGAGCAGTGCAGTCTCATTGCCCGACTGCACTGTGGCATACCCAGTACTGTTCACAGTATTAGTGCAGTACTTTGCCATACACTTCCATACCTGTTTGAAAAGAATGCCACAATAACAAACATCCAAGGGAGGGGGGAATAATAAGTTTCAGTGTTGTAAAATACTTGTCTTCAACTATAGCTACTCACATAGCCAAGGTAAGAGTAATCACTCTCTGTACAGATGCCATCGTTAGTTACATAGTCAAATGCTCGATCCACCTTTCCTCCATTACATCCATAGTTGTCATATTCCCAAGAACAATCCATCAATTGCTGCTCGCTTAGACTAATCAATTTCCTCTTGCTCTTGAAATATTGACCCTCTAGAGCACCAGTGGCACTGAATGCCCAGCAGGAGCCACAATCCCCTTGATCTTTCACCTGCATGTATAGCATTAACAGATCGTCTGAGTAAAGTATTTCAAGTGTGAGTATTTCAAGAATTAGCTAACACAGAAGACTTGCTGTGAAGTAGAGCTAACACATTAGAAATGCTATTACAATTGCAAAAGTTTGTTTTATACTCACACTAGTTACAAAGCCAAATTTTCTCCAGTCAAGACGGGTAGGCCCTTGTAGATTGCTAGACCTTACACTCTCATCTTGCACCTTGGTTGATGTAGTGTAGACAGGGGACGAAGAGAGGTAGAGTCTTGAGAATTCAGCATTGCTCTATTGAGTACAGAAATAACACTGTGATCAATCCTTCATTTCATTAATAACTTACCAGGTCGGCGAATTGATTCAAAGCCAGTTTAAAGCCATGGCTGCTTGAGTTCCTATTATGTCTCTCCACCAGTTCGTAGTTCTCGTGCCACGTGGTGCGCCGTGCGTTTTCGCTCGCTTCGTTCGCGTAGACTTTGCCGTGACGCGCTTTCCAATCACTCCATTCTCGGTGCAGTGAGCGGTGTCCCAGTGCCGTTGTTATCGCACAGAGAAGCAGGAGACAACGCATTGCTTAACGCTCCCACAAGACGTGCGATGATTCGTGAATATTGGATCCCGAAGAGAATTGCGGACTAGCGGAAAACCCAATAATTTTTTTGTCGTTGTAAGTAATAAACCTGAATGAAGAGTATGACAATACCACGTCAATATTATTATGTGGAGCATTTATTCAGGAGCCCTGCATGACATAGCGCTCAATAGCAGGTGCGGTAAATTGAATTGCGATCATACACAATGTTCCTTGTTAAACAGTCGAATAAAACTTCGAAACAATATCATTTTTGATCAGAATCGCAAAGTGTTTGGTATAGTATGAACGTGCTAATTCTCCTCGCCTTTGTAGGGGTGGTTTGTTCTCGCCCGCTGGAAGAGTGGCGTACGTGGAAGAGCGTGCACGGCAAGTATTACCTGCACCCGAACGAGGAGAGCGCGCGGCGTCAGATATGGATGGAAAACGCCGCCCGCATCGAAGAACATAACTCAAGAAATCACACCTTCACTCTGAGCCTTAACCAATTTGCTGACATGGTCATTGCAGAACAATTTAGCAAACTTTGGTGTAATATTCCAGCACTGCCTATTACATTGTTTCCTAATACAGACCCAGGAGGAGTTTCATAGTTACTACTTGTCGTCTGTACAAATGAGCAGAGATGATGATGATGTGAGTATCAAGTCCTACCCCACCAGTGATGTGTTGTCGCTCCCAGACTCCCTTGACTGGAAAGAGAAGGGAATTGTGACTGAGGTAGGGTTAACATATGAAGCAAATCCGATTAACTGTGTTAATATCTATGAATTAGATTTAAACATTGAGATCAATATTCGTATAAAACACACTCAAATTGCCAATAGGTAAGCGACCAAGGAAAATGTGGTGACTCGTGGGCATTCAGTGCCATAGGCTCTCTTGAGGGACAATTGGCAAAGAGAACTGGCCACATTCAAAGTCTCAGTGTTCAACAAGTTGTTGACTGTTCAATGAAGTACGGGACAAATGGTTGCAACGGTGGCTCACCAACTGCTGCTTTCAAGTATATAAAGTACAATGGCCTGTGTCAGGCGAGTGCTTATTCCTACCTGGGATACATGTGGAAATGTATGTCTCAGTATTGCACACCTGTGGTGGGTATTAACAAGTACGAGTGTGTCAGAAGTGGCAGTGAATATAATTTACAGAGGGCTCTGTATCAAGTAGGTCCAATAAGGTATGCAGTCATATTTGTAACTTTTAGCACATGTGTATACGTAAACACTTGTCATGTATATATATGTAGCTAAATGGTTTGTAAGACTTTTATTTTTTCCAGACACCTTCTCTTAACAGAGAAAAGCAGTGTTGATAAAATACATACATTTCATGTCAATTATACCAATGCATGTATTGATACCCCTAACATTTCCACATGTATCAACAGTCCTTTGAGCTGGAATGAATAGACGTATAAATGCTCTGTTTTCTCTGTTTTTTTTTACCAGGGAAAGCATATTAACTTACACTTTTTCAGTCAGTGCCAAGATCTCTCTCTCACACACTCACACACACACACACACACACACACACACACACACACACACACACACACACACACACACATACACACACACACACACACACACACACACACACACACACACACACACACACACGCACACACACACACCACATAAAACCCAGTGTGTGCGTGGACTCAACTAGCTATGAATTTCAGTTCTACTCTGGAGGCCTCTATGTAGACTATAGCTGCAGTACTTCTAAATTGAACCACGCTATGTTGCTAGTGGGATATGGAACATTGAAGAAAGGCGAGGAATACTGGATATTAAAAAACAGGTAACCACTGACAACACTACTTACTGATGGCACATGTATATACACATAAATCTGCCAAAATTTGGTATACAGTGGAACCCCTCTAATCAGGACACCCTAAAATGATAACACCTCGATAAAATGGACACTTTTTGTTGTTGAAAATGCCATGTTTATGTACAATTTAACCCCTGAAATCAGGACACCTCACTAATCAGGACACTTTCTTCTGTCCCAAGGGTGCACTGATTAGAGAGGTTCCACTGTATTCTGAAGCTATATAAACAATCAATATTCTAACAATGGACCTCTCTCTTCTCCTGATGCAGTTGGAGTAATACTTGGGGTGAAGATGGCTACATGAAGATTGCCCGTAACGAAAACAACATGTGTGGAGTGGCCACTGCTCCCTGCTATCCCTATGCCAGGCTCTTTTCATAGATATAGCTGTATTATCATGAAGACAGTTACACTTAGCCAAGCATGAAATATCACTTCTCATTTCCATTTTGTACAGTGTTACATATTATATATACTTGTGCAATAAACATTACATGGATTACTATTCAAAAAGAGATGGTTTGTGTGTGTGATAATTTCCAATTTCAAGCATGCTGCATACTAAAAGGTTATTATTATTAATTCAAATTGAGGAGGAGTCTGTAATAATAATACATGTGCTCATGCAATGACCTTACATAACATTCTTAGTGAGTGCATGAGTTTTAAATTTGAAGTTAAATGCATGCACAAAGGCTGAAATAATAAAAGATGTATCTCTACTTTCCTACCATCAAAATATTTATGGCAGAAGTGTACAGACAATCTAATGTATTTATGACAAACACCTTTCACTCTAACATGTCAGCTTCTCAGCTCTATAGCAGCGTTTTCAAAGCACACATTAACAGACATTGAAACATGTTCCACTTAACTAAATGCACGATGACTTAAGTGCATACAACTTTACAGATATAAAAGGTAATGCACAAGGTTTAGCAGTTAAACTTGCATGTGTGATTTTTGAAATGAACTGCTATAGTAAAGGTATTCTGCTGATCTTCCTACTTGACAATGCCATTGGCTCGACACTGCTGGACACCAAGTGGCATGCATGGAAAACCAGTCATGGTGTGGTCTACCGGGACTGGATGGAGGAGAGCCTGAAGAGAAGGGTGTGGGAAGACAACTACAATGCCATTGCTGAGCACAACAGAGGCAACTACACCTATAAACTAGGACTCAACAGGTTTGCTGACTTGGTAAGCAAAGTAGGAACGGACCTGGTAAGCAAGTTAGGAAATTACATACAGCCAGACATCAGTGAACACAAGAGAGTATAGTGAGGCATCCAATTTCAGAACACTGCAAAAACATGATGGTTATTTTAACACAAAATGTGGTTAACTCAGTTGCATGTGTAGTCACTCATTCATGTAAATGACAATTTAATGGCTGTTGAACTAGTTATCTCAGTTGCAGTCTTGTATACTCAGACAGAATGCTGTGTACAATGGCTGACATTCAACTTAATTAACAACAGCACATGACGTAATAACTCAACCTGTACATTTTCATCACCATACTTTACTGACTGAGTGACTATATAATTGGACCTCACATATCCTAACATGACATCCTTGAGTCATATTAGATTGACATAATTATATACTCAGTCTATGAGTCTATGGTATGCACCTTGTTGGCTCTTCTCTCAACGCTTGTTCAAGAGCCATTAAATTGTCATTTACATGAATGAGTGACTACACATGCAACTGTGGTAAACACTTTGTGTTAAAATAACCATCACGTTTTTGCAGTGAAAACACTCACCTTGTCTTTAGTGAAGCTTGTCATCACTTAATCTTTCATTGAGATTTACAATTATTCAGACAAATGAAGAATTTGAAAAGATCCTTCTACATCCACTACACAATGATGTTGAAAGAGAGGGAGAGACTGCAGATGAGCATGTAATATCTGGAACAGTCAGCTATCCCTACAGTCTAGACTGGAGAGAAAAGGGTCTTGTTTCACACGTAAGTATATGCAAGCAGAGCTTAGTTTCAATGCACTGAGAGGTCTTGTGGATTATAAAGGACATAAGTTAGTCTGGGGCTAACAGCTTGAGAAGCAGCTGCAGGGGCACTATGTTTATGCTAAATGACATGTCAGTGTTATCCCTACATACAGAGACTACATGACTCTCTGATATCTGTGTTTCCTTACAAAATGAACTAAGTCTATAGGAAATACTAAATACACACATTCAGTCACACACAATTGCAGTATACCATGTGTACATACTATATACTTGTCAGGTTAAGAACCAGGGGTACTGCGCCTCTTCATGGGCATTTAGTGCAGCCGGAGCTGTAGAGGGACAGTTCTTCAAGAATAAGGGTAAAACCGAGCCGCTGAGTGAACAACAGTTGATTGACTGCAGTTGGAGCTACGGCAATGCAGGCTGCAATGGAGGGCACATGATCTACTCTTTCAGATATATAATGGACAACAATGGGATCTGCAAAGAGAGATCTTACCCCTACCTTGGATATGTGGGTGTTTATAAATTTCAGCGGGTTTCTCTAGCAATGTAACTGTCTGTTCTGTATACTCAGATTTGGCACTGTATGTCTAAGTTCTGCTCGCCAACTGCCTCTGTGACAGGCTATACACGAGTGGCAGGAGGCAGCGAGGGCAATCTGCTGGATGCCCTGTACACCATTGGCCCAATCAGGCAAGACATATACACCATGGCTCTACCTACCATTCATTTAGGGTTAAATATTACTGCAGTGTTGCTGTGGATGGTTCTGGAAACACGTTCCAATTCTACACAAGTGGAGTGTACGGCAACAACCAGTGCAGTAGTAAGAAATTAAACCATGCTCTGCTGCTAGTTGGATATGGCACTACCATTGATGGGCAGGACTACTGGATCTTAAAAAACAGGTGGAGTTCTAAACAATAATATTCAAATCCACATACTCAAGGACGACTTCAAAGTGTCTTGTTTTGATTTTAAAACACACAATTGGAAGGTCTTGCTTTCAATTTGGCCCTTAATAGTTTGGATCTCTCTCTCTCTCCCTCCCTCCCTCCCTCCCTCCCTCCCTCTCTCTCTCTCATTGTGTGGTACAGCTGGGGTCCCGGTTGGGGACACAGTGGCTACATGAAACTTGCCAGGAACCAGAACAACATGTGTGGAATAGCCACCGCTGCCAGCTACCCCAAGTCATAGCCACTTACAGCTATCTAACAGCATTATGTGACTACTTCATAGTTATTATGTAGTGTATAAAAACTAAGACAAAAACATGCATCAAAATAGACTATACATGCACTGATATAAAAATGAATCACATACACAATGTACATGTACATACTTTCTACTATGCTAGACAAGACGGACCAGCTGCTAACCATTCAAGGTCAATTAGCAAACCACACCTACCAATGGCCACCGATAAAAAGGCCGCCACGTGCATCAGAGAATGCCCATTCAAAAAATAGTCACATTTTCCAGGAAACCAGCGTTCGGGTATATGAAGGGTATTAATGAAACCACCAACGATGGAAACTCCATTCATGAGGAGATAGTAATACAGTGCAGTTACATCCACAGTGGCCAGTGATGTGAGACGGAGCAGTAGAATCAGAGTACGAAAACAGAATTGTATCGCAAGAGCAGCAATTCTTCCTCCTTTTGAGTCAGCCACCACTAGGTAATATAGAACTACTAACGACAGGAGCAAGTACCCTACGAGGTAGACATGTACTGAAGTTGGTAGACAGTAGAGGGAGACATACATGCTGCTTAAGGACCCAAATGTTGTGGCAAACCACACGCCAAAAATATCTGCTTTGAGTAATAGTCTGTAGGTATATACACCAGAATTATGTGGCATGAATGTGTGGTAGAGTACACTCAGAGCAAAGGGAATGGTGCAGGTTAACAAGTCAAATACGACAAAGAGTTGCACGAGGTGGTTTCCACTGTCCCATGAAGATGTGTAATCTCCGATACGACTTAGAAAATAGATGAGAGTTGCACCTGGAAAGAGTATGTGTTAGTTATTGAAGAGTTAATGTAAGCACTCAAATCATTTTGCAGAGCTGCAGACAACTTTGTCTGTTTAGGGTGCTTAAAATGTGTGGCTCCACAAATGGACGCATAATATGGTGCTACTTTCACTCAAGGCAACCCCCTCAATTAAGTTATATATAACTCAGGATTGCTTTAGCCTCCTTGTCTATGGCCCTGCTACAGTGTAAAATGGCCTGGTATGGTCTCAGTTGCACCTTCTCCAAGGTTCCTGTGATTCACTCATGGTACGTACTATTGGAGATCGAAGCAGAAAAGATGTAGTAATTAGTGGTAGAAGCTACCTAGGATTCTTGCCACCAATATTTGGAAAGATGAGTGGTCAAGAATGAGGAAGGAGGCAGTTTGTGGCTGCCACTAATTACTACATTCTGCTTCCTTGTTCCAGGAGTATTGACCACCATTCATTGATGAGGTAAATCACTGTAAAAACATCAAGAGAATATGCAACCGAGATTTGTGTATATCCATTCCAGGGTGAAATTAGACTTAACATTTTTATAGTATAATTGCCGAGATTAGCGAGCCCTCCTACTGATCTGGACAGGCGATTTTTCTATATATTTATTTATTTATTTACATGTGACGGGCACTGCACATAACGTAACATTATATGTGCTTCTAATTTTGCGTGCACACTCTCTCGCTCACCAACAATGCATAACATTCAACTACTTATTATAACTTGTAGCAGACGATATGGTTAGCACTCACAAGTCGACACTGTATACTGTGACATGTCACATACTGGTAGGCTTGTGGTTCAAAGGTCACGTATTACTACAACAACAGAATTTCTGATCTCAGGATGCCATTAAATATATACTCTCTCTGAATTTAGGACACCTCACCAATTAGGACACCTTAGACACCAGGACACACCAGGCCCTCACACAGTGTATGAACTTGTAGTGTACACAGTCTGGCCACCCAGTCCATGTGTGGATAGTAATGCAAGCATACTTACAGTGGCTGAAGATATTAAATGTTTCATTGTGAAGATATAGAACGCTTTTGAGACAGTCCATAAAGTGTAATGGTGGTCTGTACCCAGTTAGAATGTACTTATTGAACTGAAGGTGAGCAGGGAGGTCACCTAATTTACACAACCTGTATGGAAGGGTTATATTGGTATCAGGAGGGGAGGAGAGAGGAGAAAAAAGCTTAACGTACTTTATCATGCCAACGCCTTTACTCCGTTTTCTTCCGTTTATTTGTTTAGTTCAAAGGTCATCATTGTTTTCCCGCCTGTTTCGCATCAAAACACGGCCACACGTTGGTTGCATCACTCCGTTTAATACAGGTTTAGTCTTGCCAGTCGGAAATCAGGGAAACAGGAGGGAAATGAGCTCCGTACCGTTCTACGCAGTGGACACAAGTTGCCGCACAGTGGAGTGCCGCCGATCAACCTCTGGACTCCCCAAGCTGCCTATAACACAGGGTCAAGGTGCCTATTGTTTACTATTGTGCGTTTACAGTAGCTGGCGGCTGTTACCAAACTTACAGGTTTAATATTCAGTGTTGATGTTACATGATAGAAACACAGGCTAGCTTAGCAACGTTGTCTACAGTTGAACTTGTACACGCGCCATGGGCGTAGGATAGTGGGCCTCCCAATATAAGGGGGCAGAACTCCCCAATATTCCAGTGATGTGAGGTTGCAGGCAAGCCATTTTTTGATACTGTGCTCATGGGAGCATGGCCCTAAGCTCAGTGGCAGCAGTTACCCTTCCCAATATGTCACACCTATGGGATGGTAGCTACTGCATACCTAGTGCCCTAGATATTATAAATGGAACTATGGTAGTTATACACAGAACTACGATAGTGCAAATTGATCTACTCCACTACCTTATATGGAAGGAAGTTGGTTTTATAGGTGCCCCTGAACTTGAATTGTCCAGTCGCCTTTGTCTCTGTAGTATGAAATAGCTTGACACACTCGTCTTAAGGGCCGGGATGTAGCATTATGAGTTGTGATCAATTAAAAGCAAGTCTACCTCAACTTGTAGCAGATGGGGAATATAACCTAACCTAGGACTTACTGCACAATTCAATATCTCAACTGCTTAGACTATGTAGCTGTTGATATCGGTCGCTCATTGCCAGTGTTTACAGGATCTGAGTGTGTATATACACACATAACCACTGCAGCCCCTCATGCAAATTAAGCCCTTGTATGGACCCTGAGAGGTGGTACAAGTGCTACTTATTGCAGGAACTATGCACTGCTGTATATTCAATTTTAGTGGAAGCGGATTCCAGGGTTTCATACAGAGGGGGCGGCCCTGGAATTGTCCACCCAGCCTCAATTCCCCACCAGAAAACTTGCAGATTTGTATAGTCTTTGTTTACACGTTATTTGACATCACAACACAGAAATAACACGTGTTCTGCATACTCATGCATGACGCTGTGGCAGTGCCCCACAACTTCTCCCCCCTCACCACCAAACAATCCTGTATGAAACCCTGGACTCCTCATTAAACAGGTTTCATATACTAGTACACTAACAGCAGTAGCAGTGCAGGACCACAGTTGTGTCATTAAATAGTTATTTTACACACCAATGCCAGGGTAGCCTCATTCCCTGGCCGTCTCCCTCCTCCATGCAATTAAACGCGGGGGTGGAAAAACGGAGGGAGAAGGCCTGGTCCATTTTCGCACGTGATATGTACTGCAGGTGTCATCACACGTCCTCATGCAGGTAGGTTTGACGTATTCCAGTATGGCCTATATACGATGAGATTTAGATGACGTCACAAAAGTCTTGTGCTTCCTGTGTATCACGTGCGAAAATGGACCAGGCCTTCTCCCTCCATTCCACCCCCACATTTAATTGCACGGAGGAGGGAGACGGCCTGGGAACGAGGCTATGCCAGGGTATGTCTTCAGTCCACTACCAGTAGTAAGCTTTATAGAAGTCTAGAGTTATGCATGTCTCCCATCTATATAGCACACACGACCGTTGATACTAGGATCCCTGATTTTACTGCTTTACTTCCTTTGAGTGGAGGGAGGGAGGTGACAGGACTATGATCATAATATTGGATATGCATGGCACCTTTGACTCGCTTTGGGCCGGCCCGCACTCATTAGTAGTATCTAACCTTTGACGGTGCACGTGATTTATGTGCTAGGCTCCAGGCCAGTAGGTGGGTTGAGGGAGCCTGGGGTATGATCACACAGACAGTGCTCTGGGTATATATATACAGTGGCACCTGTGTGTATTTTAACCTTTGGAACTGGGCCAGTGGTTGTTATATAGGGAGACCTGTTTTGAAGTGACCAGTTATACTCTGCCAAAGAATACCTTATTTGAACAATCCAACAGGGCAACACTAGTATAGTAGTTGAGGGTTAATCCCAGGGTATTCCCCTCTGTATAACTTATATGAAATACTCTACATGCAGGAACTGGAGTGCTAGATCAGTCGTCAAATTCCCCAACTTCAAGTTCCTCTCCAACCACTCCCCAATCCTCCACCCTCCCCACTCTCACACAGTCCCAAACTCCCTACTCCACCAGCCCCCACTCACACACCACAAACCTGGCTACCCTACCGTATCACTTCAAGTGGCCCCACCCCAAGGTCAAAGTACACAGCCCTTCAATTGCCCCGCCCACACAGTATGGAGGCAGTCAAGAAAGAGACAGAGCTCTGGAAGTACTGAGCATGTTCAATTAAACATCTTGTTCATCATATTGTCTTCCCCACCTTATCACATCATCCTTTTATAGCTGTATATAATATTTGCGTCGTAGTACGCATGCGCTCTAGCGCACATGACCTTTGCACCTTCTGTAAGTGCAGTGATAGTACTAGTATGTTGATATTTGGGCTAACGGGAGGGATTGCCACTGGAAAATCTACTGTTAGTGATATCTTATTGGAGCTGGGATGCCCCGTCATTGACGCAGATGTGCTGGCAAGAAGAGGTAGGCTGAGCATGCGTGTCACGTCTCTGCTCTCACGTGTTGATATGCAGATCCTCTCAAATACCATCTTTTCAAACCTTAAGTCGCTATTCAGTACACTTTAATTAAATATCTTGTGTCCTAAGTGTGCCACGTGCAGCTGCAGATTATAATGATATTGTATCTGTAATTCAAGTCCTCAGCCATACACTGAAATATTAACCTGCAATAAATCAGATTACAGGAGAGTTAAATACCTTATGACAATTAAGGCCTTCGCTAATAGTAATGTCATTGTTTTACAGTGGTGGAGCCAGGAAAACCAGCGTGGAAGGAGATAGTGAAGCACTTTGGAGAGGCTGTTCTCCTGGATGATGGGTGCATCGATAGAGAGAGGCTGGGTTCCCTGATATTCAGTAATGAGCAGAAGAGACAAATTCTAAACAGGTGCACTCACCCTTTCATTCGTAGAGCAGTGATCTGGGAAATTGTGAAAAACTTTATTAAAGGTGAGCACTTCAAATTAACAGGACACCTTTTTGCTGTCGTATTTGTGCACTTCAACTCCTGAGGACACCTCACCTGATTAGTACAGTGGAACCTCTCTTAATGGCCACCCCTCAACAACAGCCATCTGCTATATAACGGCCAATAGCCCTGGCCACGATTTAACTTCACCCCAGTATAAAAAAAACTCTGCAACAGCCACCTCCATATAACAGCCAAAATGCCATTCTCCAAGGGTGGCCTCTATAGAGGGGTTCCACTGTACACTCCTCTCCCATGGTTGTCTTGATTCTCCAGAGAGGGAGGGAGGGCGGGAGGGAGGGACTATACTTCTAGTCACAGTGATGCGTTTCTCTCCAGGCAAGCCATATGTAGTGCTGGTTAGTCCCCTGCTGTTTGAGACCAAGTACGCTATAAAATACATGCGACAGATTGTTGTTGTAAGTTGGTGAGTATTAAATAGCAAGTACACACATTCCCTACAAATTCTAGCATGCAAAAGTCAAGACTTATTGTTTCCATTCTACGTAGCCACTGTAACCCTGGCTCTTCTGCATGTGTAATCATTGCATATTGTGACTCGTTATGGTGTTGTGGAGACTGTGCTTGATAATGAACTACCACAATAGTCCATTAATGAATTTCTGTCACTTCTATATATATATATAGCTAGCTATATATGTACCTTCCTTGTTAGTACAATTATTGTATGTAAAATGTATGTCAGTTAAATAGGGTATGTATATATATATACGTACATGAGTGAGAATTATTTGATGAGTGGAGCTAACGACCAACTTTTCCAGCACTCCAACCCAGCAGGTGACTAGACTGATGGCTAGAGACAAGTTGAGTGAGGAGCAGGCCTTGGAGAGAATCCAGTCACAGATCCCTCTCTCCTCCAAGTGCCTGTGGGCAGATGTGGAGATTGATAACTCTCACGATCGACTCACCACAAGATGGCAGGTGGAGAGACTAGTAGTGAATATGAACCGATTGTCCTATTGCAGGAGATTTGGTTTAATATCAATTATAGTCACTTTATTCCTTTTCTTTCTGTTTATATACATACTTCTTGTATAAAAAATTCATGCCAACCATACATTGGATGATGTAAACACCTTCCCTGATGCTATGCTCCTAAAGGTGCAATCAAGAGTGTAAGGAAATGTGAGCTATAGCTAGAGGGGATGATCAACATTTCACACATATTTATACAGGCATAAACTTGTGCAGCCGAAGGGCTAAGGGTGGGGTCTAAGGGGACAGCACTCAGAGTTCTAATTACCTTATCATGAATATGCTATATATCTATAGCTACTTGTCCTTTTTGGGCTACTCTTATGTGCACATACCTCAAGAGACTCCTTGCAGGGAGGTTACATATATATACTCCATTACCTTTGGGCCTGAGACTTGAATTGGAAGTTCACTATACTGATGAGACCCCATACAGAAGAATGTGTGCTCTACAAGTACATATAACAACGCGCACTCATCCATACTAACGCATTGCAAAGCCCGTCTGGATACTGTGCATAGCTGACTTGCATACCCCACTGGAAGGTCAGCATATACCTGGACACCCGAATGCACAAACTCGAGGAAACTTGTGTACACAAAGAAATCCTCGGCCTACAAGGTGCATCAATATTCATCGACCACGTTACTTGATCATCACGTACCATTCCCACCACCACTTTATTCATAACAAGTTCATTCCGACAGCGAGCTAGCTAGTCTTATTTGGCAAAGGAAAAAATCAAGAAATAACATCTGGTCAGTCAGTACGTATACATACATGTATTCAACTACACGCATTGCAAACATACGTGGACATGAGCAGAACCTCTCTACAACAGCAATAGAATGAGATTTAGAAAGAAACTAACATTTGTATATAGTCTGTGGGTTATAAATTAAAATCTATTCCCGAGCCATTCCCTGGCCGCCGGGTGCCTTAAGTTCCTGCGCTTCTTGTACGATGGAGCAGAGACCGCAACACCAATGGCAGATCAGATCCTTGAAGCACGATCCCTCGATCCCCTTCTGATCACGGATCTTGCCTCGGACAGAGGTACGAGCCCACAGGTCGAGTAGAGGGACGAACTGGGAGAGTGCGCACAGGATACAGCTGTCTCCAACTGCCTCGGCGTTCTTTCCGAAGACGTAGCATGGGCAGAAGTAGGCGATGATGCACGTCGAGCAGTCGTTGAAACAGCCAAAGGTCCCGTTGGTCCAATCGCGAGACATGGTCAGTCTTTTCGTGCAGTACTTCAAGAAAAAGTGAACGCGGGCACCTCCACAGATCGGGCTTCACGGCAGAAATGCAAAAAATGCGCTGCGGGATTCTTATATCGCCCACTTTACGCGCCAATTAAACGCGCGTAAAATGGCGACACGCCCCGCCCATGTTAAAATTTACCGGGTAAATCTGGAACTTCTTAGCTAAAGAAGCTATTAGTGCTGACAAGTGACGGCAAGCATTCCTACTCCAATACACCTAACTATATGGCAAAGACGATGTAATTGAACGCTGTAGCGACAGTGTTTGCACGTCCAAAGTAGAAAGAGAGTGTAAAATTTGTACGGGTGGGGCGCGGTAATCGGCACGTGAACATAGCGCATGCGCACTAGGAGCACTAGTAGGCAACGCTCGCTGATTTTTCAGTCACACCGGATTTCGCCCAGAGTTTTGTGTCTCTCTGAATTATCCCCGAAAAAGAACTCATCATGTCTCGTGAGTGGAGCAACGGAATCTTCGGCTGTTTCAACGACTGCTCGACGTGCATCATCGCCTACTTCTGCCCATGCTACGTCTTCGGAAAGAACGCCGAAGCAGTTGGAGACAGCTGTCTTCTGTGCGCCCTCTCCCAGTTCGTCCCTCTACTCGACCTGTGGGCCCGTGTGTCTGTCCGAGGCAAGATTCGTGATCAGAAGGGGATTGAGGGATCGTGCTTCAAGGATCTGATCTGTCATTGGTGTTGTGGTATCTGCGCCATCGTACAAGAAGCTCAAGAAATCAAGGCTCCCGGCGGCCAAGGCATGGCTCGTGAATAAACACCCATGTAGCCTACCACCGAACTATATTTTAGCATTAGCATGCTCCTAATACCTGTACCAATATGTGTATGTGTACCAAGGAACAAATGTTGCTGATTTACTGAGATTTTTAAAACTTGTATGGTGTTTGTCATGACACTAGGAGATGTTGCTGTGTGTTCCTACCCTGAGTACGAACGCGCCCTACGGCTTTTGCTAAACGTCGAAGTGTGCAGAGGCGTGGTGTGTATGTAGCTAAGGGTTAGGACGCGGTGCAGATGGAGGGGGGAAGTTACCTGTAGCTTTTTGCAAGCTATCCATTTGGCAAGCCGGCCACAAATGGAAGATTTAGGCACGCATTACACTGTGTGTGCATATACAACTACTATATTAGCCGCTGCTGCACAATAATTGTGTACACTCACACACAGAGATGTACAAGTATACTGTATGGATAATTGGAATGTAAAGGTCATGCTGCAGGAAGCGCATTGTTTGCACGGTTCATCATCCAGGGCTGTAGACACGCAATTAGAAATCTGGCTCCTGCCCAGGACACCATTGCAAACATGTACACTAACAGGGCTAATGTACATGTGCACACAAATGTCAATCAAAGAGCAGTGCTTAGTGCCTGCAGAGCACAGATCACTCAACTACATATAGACTGACACGTGCATACAACATATACACTGTAACAGATTATAAACAGCTCTGCATATACTCGTACACTAAGTTAGTCTGAGTCATCTTTCATGAAAATGACACACTTTGGACCCAGTTCTAGCTGGTCAAGTGAAGGCCCTCCATCCTCCGAGCAGTGGAGCTCTCTCTTTGGGAAGTTTGTGACAAGAGTGAACTTCTGTGGTACAGCATCATTTGTGTATGCAAAATCATAGAGAGACTGTGTGTGTGTGTGTGTGTGTGTGTGTGTGTGTGTGTGTGTGTGTGTGTGTGTGTGTGTGTGTGTGTGTGTGTGTGTGTGTGTGTGTGTGTGTGTGTGTGTGTGTGTGTGTGTGTGTGTGTGTGTGTGTGTGTGTGTGTGTGTGCAAGTGAGGGGGAGAGACCATAAAAAGATTTACATTACAAATTCCTCCAATAGCACACAGAATGTGGCTAATTGACTACAGCTAAACTGTACATCAATTAAATATTGGCACAGACTATATAGCAGCTCTCAATGGACACAGACCTCAATGCACAAGACGCTATACACACAAAAAAAAACTAGAAGCCCTTTCATCTTTACTAACCTTTCCTGCCCTAGTTCCCCAATACTCCTATCACCATCTGTCCTGGCACGCCACAAACTACTACAAAAGGCACCACTGTATACACAATTGGGGTATCACTCAACATCCCAAAGGCTTTTTACATTAGGTCACTATGAAACCCACCTACATGTATATACATATATACATGTACATATGTAACAGAGGTACATTTAGTGGCTCGATACTTTCATTGAAGGTACACATTGGCAGAAGATAAAAAAAAAGTCTTATGTAATCAGCTACTAGCCCTTTGAGTATGCTTAACCACCCACTTTCACAGAAATCTGTATGTGTGCACACTTGCTGGGACTATGTTTTTATACAGTGTTCTTCTGGGAATAGATAATGTAATCCACCATGGCTAGTGTCCAGCCCATGGCTACAGGCCATCAGCACAATCATCCCTTCATTCAAAACTTCTGGAGGGAGTGATTGGAAGCAAGGCTATATGCAGAAGCGTGGGCAAGTAAGCCAAGGCAAGTAAGAGATGTACAGCAGTCAAAATAAAGCACTTGTATGATCCATGCCAAACTTGTCTGATAGGAATGATATTTTTAGCACTATGCACAAATGAGACTGTCTTTAAATAGGACAACCTTATATAGAGAAGCCCTTTCTAGGCAGTCAATTCATCATATGGTTAGTTCAATGAGTAATGTAAGTGTGTGGTTGTACTGTGCATTGTGTATTGTCTTGCCTGCAGGTGATTGGTGTTGTTGAATCTTCGTTCCATTCTCTGCCCGTTGGGCAGCTTCAGACTGATTAGGATCGTGTTAGGGTCGGATGGAGATGGCTCGGGAGGGAGGCGTGACCGCCGCAAACGTAGCTCCTCTTCAAACTTCTGTACAGCACACACACACACACACACACACACACACACACACACACACACACACACACACACACACACACACACACACACACACACACACACACAAATCAAGCTCTAAGTGCTCCATTTACTATGCAGGAGTATGCAGTACGCATGATCATTTACCATGCAGTAACACCCCCCCCCCCCCCCCCCCCCCCAATTCACTGCTCTACACTACATACCCACTTCAACTGTACATTTACATGTACACTTCTACACACCCTACCATAACACCCAGGTACTAACTAACCTACTATACACATTCTCTCCCCTTCCATCCCTCCATTCCTCCCTTCCCTCCCTCCCTCCGTCCCTCCCTCCGTCCCTCCCTCCCTCCCTCTGGGGACCCAACATCCGGTGTCCCACACCCTCCCACATCCACAACTATATTTAGAGTCCCACTACTCTATGAATAGCACAGGGCAAAAATATTCACCTAACACATACCCTCCCCCATACAGAATTCCCATAGTGAGGTCATTGACTAACAACCCAGGTGGTCTCGCATCACACAATTGCATGCCTTCACTGAATTATGCATACACATACTTTAGATAAGGAAAATGAATATTATTTACACCCAACACTTGAGTTGATGTGTATTGCACCCACTAAGACCATTATTCTGAATAATGTACTTGTCAGACTCCACCCATTGTGTATAACAGCAGTAGAAGTGGTTGACTACTGCTGTATGCACACTACTACATGCACTTTATAATTGCATATTGTCTACACAAAGAGAAATACTCAACTAGTTACATATACTCTGGCCCAACGCTCTAATTGGGGTCAGGTAACTCCCCAAGTACCTGATATACCGGTTTTGGTTACCAAATGACATTCATCACAAGGGATTAGACAGACCTGCACACACACACCTCACTACTACGCCCCATCACGCACCAAATTACCAATATTCATTGCACTCTACACCTTAGTACTTATATACACGTCATACCACCCAAGGCCAGCACACATTACAACTGCAAGTACATGTGAAGTAATCAAATAGCCTAATGATGGAAACACTGTCAACCAACATCAATGCCAAGTCATTATGAAAGATCCTGAAAAACCTCAGGGTCCAGCTGGGATTCGAACCCAGGACCTTCTGATTACTAGTCAGACACTCTTACCACTGAGCCACTGGATCTCTTGTGGCAGAGGAGTGTAGGATTGATGTTAATATCCTAATGATTGAGTTCAAACCCAGACAATGACTTGGCTACACAGGCAAGGCATATACAACATGCAAAGCACGTTAGACTCAAACTCCGCCTTAATCAGTCCACCATGTACAAGTATGTAGCTATATCAGGGTGTGTGTGTGTGTGGACTACACTAACTCCACTAAGGGTAGTAAAGTAATGGAAATGAGGTGTAGTAAGTACAACTGGGTATTACCAATTACGTAGGAAATGCTTCTATTTGCATGTCAACTCCCACCCCACAGTCTAGGAGGACTTGCCAAATACCTTGGCACTAACAAAACCTTACATATATTTATATTTATGTGTGTGTAGGTGAACGTATATGTACATGTGTGTACATAGGTATCTGTACATGTACATGTACATCTACATGTAGGTTTCACACATTAAAAAATGTGGACTAGCTGAAGCATTAGACACTTGTGTACGTGTACATGTATCTGTCTACATGAACAATCACTTCAAGAGATGCTGAGAAAGGTAAGGCAACAACAACAACACAACAGAAAGGCAAAGCAACACGACACAACTCGCCCGAAACAGTCATTTTTCAAAGAAAAATTGTCTGCCTCGGGTGGGACTCGAACCCACGACCGTCAGTTTCCAGGCAATGCTCTTACCATGTATATGTACTCAAATGTACATGTATACAACTATACATGTAGATAACTATCTGTGATGTGTATGAGATAACTATCTGTGATGTACATGTACACATGTACATGTATATGTAATTACCTTGTTGATTGTGTATGTTATGTCTTATCCTATTGTAATTCACTGTATACATGTACACCTCATGATTACCACGAGCATTGTACTGTGTACATTAAGACAATCTCACACCCAATCATAGCCAATAAGAGATGACCTTCCCGACCTTCAAAATGCAAATCCAAGTGTCTGCACACATGGAGGAGTTGGTCCAACAGAATCACTTGGGAGTGAACATAAAATGCCTAGCCCTAACAACCTAAGCTGCCTAGTAGCTCAGCTGAATATCTGTCAAGAATACTGACATTTGAAGCCCATTGGAGGCAGCTCATATTAAAATGACTGTCTTGGGTGGTGTTGCATGTATGGGTGGGACCATGTTGTCTAACAAAGCAGCAACAGCCGTACTACACTAAAAAATTAAGGGACATAGCCTGGAGGCCCTTCCCTCTTATCCCATCACACCCCCACCTCCACACTCCCTCCCCTTCTTCTCCCTCAACTTTCTCCCTATCATCTCCTACAGAAGTTTCATAAATCATATTTCAAAAGCAAATACCAACCTTTCCAATCTAAACAACACATGCAACACACGTGTACATGTACCACATGTCTGCCATAGGTGGTGTACATGTGTCATGTGTAATAATACACAACTTCACACCTTCCTCAAGTCAGGCATGTGTACCTTGATTCAGTAAACAGTTGTTGACAGTATACTTATCCTGAAATCACTTTCAATTCTGTTACCTTTAACCCTTGCACTACTGTATATTTCGCAGGATGTATAGCATCCAGAACATGTGTTAGTTACAATTAACCTCTTTCTTTCTCTGCTGTAGCTCTTCTCTTTCTCTCTCCGAAGCCTCCCTCAGCTCTTCTTCTGCCTGGGAGGAATGTACACACTCCAAACACTCAACAATACACAACACATCACACATCACATATACCCAGGCAGTCAGTACTTTTCAACTAGATGGTGTGTTTTCTAAACATTGCTGAGGTATATGTTGTCAGTTTACTATATCTGCTTGTACATGTACATCTGCTACTCAAACGTGGCTCAAGTCTACATGCATGTATACATGTGAATATGTTGAGCAAGCAAACATAATTTGTAGTACCAGCTGCTTCTCTCTCTCCTTCTTTTTAGCCTTGTCGGCCTCAAGGCTGGCAGCAAAGGCTCGGTCTTGCTCCTCCCTCAGTCTCTTGTCTGTGTCCCTACGCTGTCTGTGTGTGTGTGTGTGTACGTGTGTGTGTGTGTGTGTGTGTGTGTGTGTGTGTGTATGTGTGTGTGTGTGTGTGTGTGCACGTGTGTGTGTGTGTGTGTGTGTGTGTGTGTGTGTGTGTGTGTGTGTGTGTGTGTGTGTGTGTGTGTGTGTGTGTGTACGTGTGTGTACGTGTGTGTGTGTGTGTGTGTGTGTGTGTGTGTGTGTGTGTGTGTGTGTGTGTGTGTTGTGTAATTTGTGTACAATACAGTGGAATCTATCTGAAAGGCAAACAGGACACTTTTTCCCAATACTACCAATTGAGCCCATAATGTCAATGGGAATGTATCAATGGCTCTCTCCAGTGACACTGTGACCTGGAAATAACCTCCTACCATACGTCCTGTTATGAGCTGCCTGGATGGCTAGACACATGTCACAGGTAACCAGGCACATGCAGAGTCCCTTGAAGCCCATAGTAACTGTTGTAGTGGTGGTGTGTATGCATTGTGAGTGTTCCTTCCTAATAGGACATGTGCCTCCTTACTCATATTACATTCTTACACCCCCTCCCTTGTATGCCTATGGACTGCTCTAAATAGTGTCTGTCTCTCTCCCTCCCTCCCTCCCTCCCTCCCTCTCTCCTTCCCTCTGTCTGTCCTTTCCTCCCTTCCTCCTTCCCTCCCCTCCCTCCCTCCCTCCTTCCCTCCCTCCTTCCCTCCCTCCCTCCCTCCCTCCCCCCTCCCTCCCTCCCTCCTCACCTTTCTGTTCTCTCTGCCACCATTTCTGCTTCATGGTTGCGGATAGCTCGCTGTAACCTGTGCTCCAACTCCTCCCTCCCTACCCTCCCCTCCACACGCTCACACACACACATCCTCCCACCACGTAGCCCCACCAGCACGACAAATGGGAACGTGTTCTCTCGAAATATGTCTGAGACCCTGGCACCCTCCTCTGTATTGACACCGACTGCCCACACCAGGAGGGAGTGGCCACGAGTGAAGTTGGAAAATTCTTGAGAGGCTAAAACAGACCTGGTTAGTGTGTGTGTGTGTGTGTGTGTGTGTGTGTGTGTGTGTGTGTGTGTGTGTGTGTGTGTGTGCGGGTGTGCATGTGTGGTTCAGAATTACACAATATATACCCCGATGAAGATAAAAAAAGTATATGCATAGCTGCTCTGCGACAGCCTAGCCTTACACACCCTAGGCAGACCTGAGCAGTTACACGTACAGGCAAGATAGATGAGTACAATTACACAATGTACCTCAGTAGCTCAGCTGGTTGTCTAGAACGCAGCCTCATTACCTTGAGTGACATGTGTTGAATTGTCTTTGGTACATGTAAATGTGTGTAAATAGTAAGATCAAGGTACATGTAGCCTCTGTCCTGTGCCCTCATTGCTGACTAGCTGTGCAAGGAGCCCAACATTTGTGGTTAGTGTCTTCCTAATTAATTTGACCACTCTGGGCCAACACCTGCTCTAGTAGGGCCTCTTGTACCACACACTGCCCTCTGTCTCCAGGATGGAACTGAGGTAAGTATACACATGTACATGGCTCCCTAGGAAGGGGTGTGATACTCTGTACATGGTCCATGCCTATCAGCTACAATGTCTGTGGTTATCACTATCTCACATCATCACTATCTCACATCTGCATCTACATACATGTACATGTAGATGTACATGGAAATACAATAATACATGTACTAGCTACATGTACATGTATGTAGGAAGTAGAAGGCAACCCAGACAAACAAGACATATAACACCCACACGTGTACGTGATAGTGTAAGCAAACAGGCAGTACTTTTTATCAAGATTTTACACTATAAATGTGGTGTTTGAGACAGCAAGTGTCTTGTTATGAGGTGTCCTCATTTCAGGGGTCCAGACTAGAAGCTAGGTTTCACTGTAGTACACCTTACCACATCACACAATGGAACACATACACATGGCTGTGCTTCACCAGTTGAGACATGTTGCCATGCTCAGTCTAAGTGTATGTACACCACTATCAAAACATACATGTATGAGGCCTACCTGCAGAAGTGTGGTGTGTCCTGGTGGAAGGGGGAGTGGAGATAGACCAGCAGGAACCTCAGCTGCTGCTGGGCATCAGACAAGGCCTAGATATGAAGCAACAACTTCAGTGATACCAGTTACTGAGAACACATACTAAGAACACACAACACAACCCAGTGCTGTCATTAACTAGTTACATAAGTAGGCTGGATTTTAACCAACGACCCTCTGTGTTCTAGACAGATGCTCACTAACAGAGCTACACATGTACCTCCTACATTGTGGATCAGTCTGCCTTACTACAGCCACAAATTCACATTCAATTCCAGAAATAAGAATACCAATCCAGGGATTTTTCTAGAAAAAATTTCAGGGGGGGAAATCAGGACTTCTTAAAATTGAGGGGGGCTAGCCTTATATCAAGACTGTCCTGTGTTGAATTGATCATAGCCCATCTCGGGGGGGGGGGGGAAGGGTGGCAATTCCCCCCCCCCCCCTTTAAAAACACCTGCAATCAGGACACCAGTTAGGACACCAATCAAGACACTTTCTTCCCTATTTCCAGTGTCGACTGTAAATCTTGCAGCATGCACTCTACAAGGCAGTCTAGCCCATGTGTGCTATACATGTGAGTACTACTGCGGCTGTCATGAAGCATACAATGTACATGTACTTTATTTGTCTGTAGTGATATTAGTCCCCCACAAACAAACAGAGCTGCTTCCTACCCTTCTTTCGTGGGTGTGTCTGAGTGATGCTGGCCAGTGTAAACCGTGCTGAGTGCGGTGTACATTATACCACTATCAAATGCTGTTAAATTGAAACATTTGGAATAGCAGAAGTCTGTCATCATTGTCCCCTTGTTAATTTAGCATGCCTTGTACATGTACATATACCCCCCCCCCCCCCCCCCCCCGTGTAGTATCACTACTGACCAATACAAACTGCAGGTTACTATTTAGTATTCAGCCCAGCCAGCTGAGCTGCTTTGGTACATGTAGCTCAGAGAAATGGCCTTGAGGTATACAGGCAGTTGAAAACACTGCCCAGCATGGGTATAAGTTGTGTCTAGACTTGTTCCTAGGCATTCCCACATACAATGTAGGAACTACTGTATCCCCTGTCCTCCTGCACTGTTTTTGGAGTGAAATGTCTGAGTATTGATGCATGTAAGGTTTCCAAGTACTATCATGTGACAAATGTTACACATGACAAAGATGTTTTTAGCACCTAACTGTGTGTGACAATGCTTGGAAGGAAGTGAGGACAATGAGATAAGGACTGTGTTTACATAGCAAGAACCTAATTTCTAGGGCACAATAGTACCACAATCACCTTGTGACCTCAGTGTGGAGTTCTCCTGGGAGTGGGGGTGGGGGTGTGTGGGCAAGGGGGGAAATTGAAAAATGGTTTGCCCCCTGAGCTAGCCTCACTCAGCAGTTAACCTATTAACTCCAGGCCCCTCTTATAGCCTTACTCCCACAGTCTCGACTTTGCACATGCATAATTTTCACATATGATCTTTAACATTTTCTGGAAGAGAGTCTGGGGACGGGGGAGGGGGGGGGGGCACAAGGGGGTGGGAAAAATTAAAAATGGTTTGCCCCCCTGAGCTAGCTAGGCAATCAGCACCCTGGCTCAGCAGTTAACCTACATAATACCTGCTGCCCTCTATAAGCTTTAGAGCCTTATCCTCAGACTATTGCTTTGAACATGTGTGATTTTCACGTATGATCTTTGAAGCCTCGATATTTTCTATTTAAAGGGAGAGAGTCTTGGAACAAGGCTACTGCACACACACACACACACACACACACACACACACACACACACACACACACACACACACACACACACACGCACACACACACACGCACACACACACACACTACCAGATTACCTGGATGCAAGATGGAAACAGAGATAAGAGTGGAGAAACGTGCTACATGTACCAGTACATCAATGTACATGTACCAACCAATAGTATGTTGATGGTACATATATACAGCATGTTTGTGTCCCAATGTTTTTTCTGTTTCTTTCATGGCATATTATAATCAAAATTTCTTATTTGCTTGTTTTCATAACTGTCAATTTCAAATTTTTTTTCTAGAAAATCTGTTGTTCAGGGCAACTGACCTCAGCATATGAACAGTGGAGGAAGTCTGGGTGGGTGGTCCCGTACTGGCCTTCGAACTCTGCGAGGAAGTTTGCCACATCTCCACGGGGGTCGAGGGCTGGGCGTGGCTTGGAACCAAACAATAGTTGAACTAGAGGAAAGTAAATTGTTTATCACATGACAGTCATGTGAACACAGACTCTTCGTGACGAGGAACCCCTCTAATCAGGATACCCAATTAGGCATTTGACTCACAAGAAATAAATTTATGACTCACCAAAAATAAGTGATGTAATATGCACACAACTACATGCAGCGTTTCTTGAACTACTAAGGTAAATTTTTGGATTCCCAAGGGGGGTTTAAGGGGGGTAAATGCCCCCTTGCCCCTGCCCCCCAGAAGACACCCTAATTGGCGAGCAGAGCGAGCCCACCTAGTCGTACAGCTGGCACGATTTTTCTATATATATATATGTATATATGCGTAGCACTCAACTAGTATGTACATGTACATGTATATTTCAGGCTACCTATGAATCCTAAGACTTCAGAGGCTGTATTAACAATGAACCTCAGGGGAAAGAGGGTTAGACTGCTCAACCAGTGCCACCATCCTGTTGGGTGGGCCTGTACTGCACTGTGGTGTGTGTGTGTGTGTGTGTGTGTGTGTGTGTGTGTGTGTGTGTGTGTGTGTGTGTGTGTGTGTGTGTGTGTGTGTGCGTGTGTGTGTGTGTGTGTGTGCGTGTGCGTAAGTGCGTGTGTGGGGGAGGTGATTTTGCCTTAAATACACACATTAGCAGTCAAATGTACATTTCCATGTACTCATATATCCAGATACATACATGTAATACGCAGAGGAAAGAGAACTGATAAACACACTTCCAGCTCACATACACTAACAATAATCCCTATCACAAACAAGACACATATGGCAGTTGCTGACGTTAAACTGGACCGAGAGTGCATTAGTCTTGTACAAACACCAACTGATACACAGTATACGACTCCATTTCCCGTTGGGTTTTGTGATTGGACCCCTATACTGCATTTAAGATAAACATCTATAACATGTACTGTATGGGTACATGTATGTATATCCCATTGCATCCTGTACGTATTCATCCATATAGACAGTGAAGCCAGTCAAATCTACCAAAGACTGTTATCTTTCATACTCTCCGTTCAAAGGGCTCACCTCATTGGTCAGAATAAAGTATGATGTAATTAAATTTAGAGTAGGTAGGGCTAGGGATGATTGACCAATCAGAAGACAGCAGTAACACCAATATACAGCCCGAATTCAAAACATGACCTTTGACCCATGTAAAGGATTGAGCATACACTGAGTATGGAGCCGAGAAAGAGGCTACATGTACACCGCCACTCACTTGGCATCTGGTGTGCTGTGAGGGTGTGCTGTTGGTGCAGTGGGGATGAAGTGATGGGGACCAGGGGGACCAGGGGGACCAGGGGGAGGCTGAATGAGAGGAGGAGGGGGAGGGGGAGGTTGGTGAAGGGGAGGAGGGTCTCTCTGGCTCAGAGAGGCCTGCACAGCTGCCTCAAGGTTCCAATTATGCGCAGACAATGTCTGAACGCTCTCCAAATCATCTTCAACTCCCGTTATCTCCTGCAATGAACTTTACTAATCAAGACACCCTTTACTACTGTAAGGTGCTCTCATGTTGACATTATGTAGCTAAAATCCACACCTGAAAGTGTGCAATCACGGCAGAGCGGTCTTCATCCTCGAGCTCTGCCATAGAAGCAGTCTATAGTTAGTCTCACAAGCCAGGCTCCCTTGAGTTGACGGTGTGCTCTTATTAGAGGAGAAAGTGGGCTTTAATTGGAATCACCCGAGAAGCCATGGCCGCGGCTGACGCTCCTCTTATCGAGGGTGACAAGGATACAGTGATGGATGGTAGCTTGCGTCATGTGGAAAAAGATATACTCATCTCGAAAATGATACGACAAAAGGCCCACGAAGTCTGTTTCGAGCCTTACGTTAGAGGTCAGTTTATAGCAGGAATTGTACCTGACATGTACGATGTAGGGTAGAGTATAGGCAGTGAGGGTCATTGACAGACGGTATGGCGTAGGGTGCACTGTTAATGGGTGAATGCAGGGACCAAATAGTTCCACGTGTGTGTCAGGTAATGGTACCACTTGTGCTCCAGAGTTTGAGGACTGTGTCAGAGGTCGCACTGTGTCCATAGTGTGGAAGTGTCGAGCTGAGAACAGAGCCATGCAGACATGCCTCAAGAAACTGTAAGTCATTCTCTCTCCCGACCCCTTCCCCCTCTAGTCAGGGCACATACCCTCCCCCCATATCTGAAATCTCCAAAGGGAACTTAACAAATATTACCAGCCCCCCAGGACTAGTACATGTATGTAGTGTGCATATCTCATATTCAACTTCGTGTGTTACCCTATACAGCTACACAAGTGAGGAGTTCCATGAGCAGTGTAAGAAGGAGTACCTTCAGCAGAGAGACGCTTTTCAGAGAACAGGCATTGCTAAGAAACGGAAAAAGCCTCAGTATTATGGCTCAGAGTAGATGTATGTAGATGTATGTATGTGTTTGGCCATTGCGGTGGTTCAGTGCATGTTCAGTTGAATATTTAGTTCTGTCATAAAGATGGTATACAGTAATCATTTGCACATTGGCATGCAGCATGCAAGCTATAGCTGGTTGAGATGTCCTGTGGGCCTAGCCAGCTGCAGTGAGCTGCCTCTGTAGCTCGTGTTCAGTTGGTAGAGCACATGTGTACAGTGCTGCAGATTCCTTACTCATGGCTCATAAAAAAAGACTGTCATGGAGGGTTAAGTTGTGTACTGCTGCATTGTCTTCACACACAGAGAAAAGATGTATAGCACACTAGAAAGAAAAGACTGAACACACCAACCCACACTAGACATACAACTCATTCTTCACATGATCTATGACACTACTCAGTCGCTGTTCTTTTCTTGGCACAATTAGGAAAGCTAATTGGAAACAACATAGGGGTCGTCCTTATGTAGTTCCTGTACTTGCCACCAAATACAGTCACAAGGTCTCGCTCCTCCAGGTATGGAACAGACACCAGTAGATATGTAACGAGAGCTATGGCAATGAGGAGTCGACTCACGGTCTGTGGAGGAGAAAGAAGAAGTGGTCTCTAATCCTAACCTAGGCTCTCGCATATAAACTTTGACCCCCAAAGGTCACAGATTATGAAGTGAGAGCCTGATGACAAGCCAAGCTCTCCATTCCAACATACAGGGAATTGACAACTGGGACCAGGAGACCTCAACTCTCTAAACATGGATTAGTTTCCCAAATGCACATCTGGTACAGTATCTGCAACTACAATAGTTCAAGTGTAGCTCTCTCCCAGAATACCTCCAGACGTTAACCACCCTCAAGATTTTGACATTCTTGCTACCCACATTAAACAGATTTGTTAGTGAGACAGTGACCAGTTCAGGTATAGGATAGCCCTCACCATTGTTGGGTGGCTGCATACACTTATGACCAGTCCAGTATACATTGGATGTCTAACACAGCCATACACTCCACTGGTTATCAGACAGACCTCCTCCTTGCTGCATGGAGTGCACGACTAGTGAATAAGCAACTTCAATGCTGCAATGGCATCATGACATTCAATGGGCCTTTACTCAGCTCCCAGTGCAGCAATACCAGCCTAGCCAGCTGAGTTGCCTCAGTAGCTCAGTCGGTAGAGCATGTGTTTGAACACAGAGCATGTTGGGTTCAAAAGCAGCTCATTTTACCTTCTGCCAGTGAGTTGCTGCAACGGCTCCTCAATACCGAAAAAGTCGAGAACTGGAAGTGACCTAAAGGCCTCAGCAGTCAGCAGGATACCCAGAGTACCAACACCTTCACAGAAATAGGAGAGTACACCATACATGTGTAACTACTGTTAGCTCCAAACTACTGTTAGGGACTGTACTACAGGTGAATAATGTGCTGGTTTGAATTTGAAATTTGAATCTGAACTTGTTTAGAGTACTCTAAATTGGTAATACACAGAATTTGAACTTGTTCCGTACTCTGAATTTGTTACTCCATGTAATGCACAGAATTTGAATGTTCAGCACTCCATGTAGTGCATAGAATTTGAATGTTCAGCACTCCATGTAGTGCATAGAATTTGACCTATAACCTTCAGTTCACATCTGACACTGCTAGGAATGACAACCACGCATGAGTACTATTTACCATAGAGGGTGTATCTGATGGGTGTGAACTGCACATCCCAGACCGTGGTAGGTTGAGGTGACCAACCATAGCAGAGCAGGAAGGTAAAGAAGGAACTCTGGAAGAAGTAAAACTGTCGATACAGACTTGGAGACATCTTAAAGACGACAGAGAACACATCCTTCACCCACTGCCTAGCAAATACACTAAGGAGAGATTAAAGATAAAGATATACATGGTAAATTCAATGTGATTGAAGGTGAAGTGAGGATGGATGTTGCCTACTTGCATGATAAATTGAAACCCACAATAAATGAAATCACTGTACATAGACATCAATATCAAGTCATTGAAGGTCTTGGATCTGTTGGGATTCAAACCCAGGGCGTAGTTATATACTTACCACTGTGCTACTAGTGGCCTCAAAAACGGAAGGAGAGAAGGAGGAAGGGGGGCATTCTTTGTGGTGTGGTAGCCTGGGATCGAGGCTACTGTGCTACTGGACACCTGGTAGCTGAAGTTCATAGGGATTGATCCTACCACTGAGTCCACCCCCTAACAATGGCTTAGCTGACTGAGACCAGCCATTCTAAACATGCTAGGCAGGCTATATATTACCTGTGGCTGACAGTGAAGAGGAGGAGGAGTAACAGGTTGTTGAGGAGAGGTCGGGGGTCAAACAGACCAGGGTGATGCCACTTGGGAGCCACATCAATACTGAGTACATCTGACAGTCCCACGTAGAACAAGCCAAGCTGTATGTGGAACACACACACACACACACACACACACACACACACACACACACACACACACACACACACACACACACACACACACACACACACACACACACACACACACACACACACACACACACACACACACACACACACACACACACACACACACACGTCAAATGTTGCCATCCAGTTATCTGTTCAAAACTCTGAGTTCACATCTACTTACATACGATATGGCAGCCGTCCCAATGAGAGCGCTAATGACTCCAGATAACACTTGCACAGCGGCACACACACGCCTCATAGCCATAACGTGACACAGAGCAGCTCCACCCCCTTTCTATTGCGCATGCGCATAAGCTTAGACGTTGACTTGCACTCAGTAGATACAAAAACCGTTTATGCTAGCTGTGGCCACGATGTAAGCTGGCCATAGATAGCCATATCTTGAACAGTCTTTCCTCTTCCTCTACCAGAGTTCCTTGTGGAGGCAGGAGTAAGGAAGCTGTAGGGAGAAGTCTGGTCACTTTGAGATGTTCTCTCCTTCTGTAATATAGACACCAAAATATGTGCTAAAATACTATATTTCTCTTTGATAAGAGATGAAACTGCTATACTACATACCTTCTCAGGGAATAGCCAGCTGTATCTTGGAGGAGTGTTGGTACTGTCTAGTTCAATGTCCATTTCTTCCACCTCTCGAAGGGACATGGGAGAATATGGTCTCAGTACTGCACATGGCATCTGGGGAGTCCTGTGTATGTGTGTGTGTGTGAGAGAGAGAGAAAGAGTGAGAGAGAGAGGAGGGGGAGGGGGGGAGTTGGCAGACATTACAGTGGCAGGACTCTCTGAAGTGAAGTTGAATTGAATGAATAAAACTGTTATATGCCACTAAAAATGCAGCTATGAGCAAACACCTTATTAATTAGGACACTTCTTGCTACAGAAAAGTTCCACATCGCTTACCTGTGCATCTGTTGACCAATGGGAGATCTAGTGGAGTTAGTCTCTTGGACTTGTTCTAGTGTGCTAGGTTGCACCTGATTTGTTAATGAGGACGATGTACGTTCATCATTATCTACTGCAATGGTAGGTACTTGAGGCTGAGGAGATGTTTTAGGTGTCTGTAGATGAGATGAAGTTGCTGCTCCATTTTTATTTACAGAAAGTGGGTGGGGCTGTTGCATCGGTCTCCTTTCACTTGCTAAATACTGTTTTTGACCATTTGAAGATGGATGGAGCTGATTATGTTTGTCTGCTGGGTGCACAGTCATTCTAGAGGGCAGGTTGGTGAACTCCATGCTTGCAGATTGACTTATGAGAGTTGGCTTGAATCTACGATCAATTTGTGGTGCCTGTATAGAAATAGAGCAATATTGTGTGCAAGAGAACTGAAACTTTAAAAGGTATAGCGTTATAGGGCTAGGCTAGCACTTAATTGTTTAAATTATGGACTGGAATCTAAATTGATGACATGTGAACACTGCACACATGCAGAGTGTAATTCACCAGTAGATGTGGAGAGGTAGTGGGTTGAACAACTTGCATTTGGTTCCTATTCCTCCCTCTCTGCTGATACTGGTGGTACTGCCGTAACTGCAGCTGCCTCTCATGATGCGTCCTGTACTGTTCTCTTCTCTGTCTCAATCTCTATGCATTTGTGTGGCACAAAAATGAGATTAGGTATGAATCTACAGCCCCCGATATAGTAGGAGCTTCTAAGACTACTTTGCCCTAGTCATTGGTACACATACACAATATGAATATTACCCACCTTCTTGAATTGGCAGATGTCTCTCTCTGTTCTCCAATGGGCGACACAGATTGCAATCCACACCAGACACAGAATAATCACCACTCCTCCACACACCGACACTACAGCAGACAGCTCTGCTGTGTCCAAGTCACTGTAACATATCGAGCATAGTTTTATGAAGTATACGCAAATTTATATATAGCGGTGTTACCTCTGCGCTTGTGATAAGCTGCAAAGCGTCAGAAATAAAGTCAGGACAAGGGTAGGGGCTTTCATCCTCATCTACATGTCGCAATGTATATTTTGAGGGTGGGGCTGGTTACGGAGTCCCGTTCCTATTCTGCGCGATGCGAGTACGGTACTGGCTCATGGCATGAAGAGGTTGGTGAGTTGGAAGACTGTCCTGGGTACGGCTGCCGCCGCAGTCGGAACGGCTATCCTGGTAGCCAACTCGCCATTGGCTGTGTAAGTGGCTTTTCTTAGAATAATGGCAGTGACCTGTACAAAGAGTATGGTGTAAACTTATGGCTCTGCTCCATGCAACATACCTCCCATTTCCCTAAGTGTGATGGTGCAGTGGCTAGGGGGTGCTAGGTCCCTTGGTTTTAGCCTTAGATATAGTGAAGTGTGGTGTTTAGAACTTCGTATGGTTTGTACAGGTTGGTGAGTTGGAAGAGTGTGGTAGGCACAGTTGCTACCATCATTAGCACAGCTATCCTGGTAGCTAACTCTCCTTTAGCCGTGTAAGTTGGTAGGAGGCAATGTAGGACCTGGTGTGGTTTCAAGTCCTTTAAGTAGTGCTCTAGAACTCACCTATTTTTCTGACTTTCAGTATTAGTTCTCATATACCTACCTCTCTCTCCCTCTCCCTCTCCCTCTCCCTCTCCCTCTCTAGTCCCAAACGTGTCCCATTCTCCCTATCCACCCTGAGAGGTGCAGTTCTAGTGGCTCTAGATGGCAGTAGGAGAGAGATAAAGGCAGGGGACCTGTGGGGAGAGAAGGGGGCAGTCATTATGGTGGTACGCAGAGTGGGATGATCCTTATGCAGAGAGGTGAGACAGTACACCATCATACAATAGTCACATGGGTTGTAGGTATACAATTACATGTATGCACAGTGTTACGAATAAGGCAATCCTTAAGGTGGACATATCTGAGCTGCCTCAGGTAAGCCGAGTTGTGACCTACACATTTTACTCTATGTGGCTAGACTACCAATACATCTATGGAGCTTAATATATCACATGTGGCTAATTCCTAATCTACATTAGAGAAAGATTACTGATGTAGTATGGGCCTGTGTGGTAATGGTGCAATGTTCCAATTATTGCAGGAGGCTGCCTCAATCTCCTCTCTGAAGCCAGCTCTAGAGGCAAAAGGGATACCGCTGTATGGCATTCTCCATGAAGAAGGTGGGGCTGAGTCCTTTAAGAAGTATCTGAAGGGACCACTCTTCCTGGATAGAGAGGTATGGAGTAAATGGTCACACCCACAAGTTAGGGTAATGTGCTACCTCTTGGGTCAAATATAGTAATCTAGAGAGAAGCCCCTGTAATCATGACTCCTGAAATAGGGATTCCTGAATAAGCAGGATATCATATCCTACCTAACACTTTCTTCTGTCCAAGGGTATCTAAATTTGCATGCAGCCAGTCAGGAGATTCCAGCACTCTTTTGGCATAAATGTTCTTATTTTTAACTATACAGAAAGTGTTCTATGGAGCAAGGATGGGGCTTCTTGGTATGTTTAGACATCGTACACTTACATAGTTTCCTACCTTCCACCTCCATATCTGTGCATTAATTTTATTGCTGTGTAACTTTTGAACGAATTGCTAGGGGGAGGGGGGAGGGTTCATGCATTGCAGGGGAGACCCTAGGGGAGGGGTAGGTAGTAAGGGTCCAGTGTGGGGTGCTGGTAGAGTATTGGTAGGAAGGGTCCTAGTTGGTCTGTACTGGTATCATAACACAGTCTCTTTATCTGTTAGGGCTGTTTCGAGTTAGTGTGATCCAGTCCTACCTTCGAGCCAGGTCTGCGGGGTTCTCGGGCAATATCAAGGGAGATGGAACCCTGCTAGGGGGCATGCTTGTGGTTGGCCCCTCAGACCAGGGAATTGTCTACCAGTATCAGGCCAGCGAGTTTGGTGATCATGCACCACTCAGCGATATTGTAACTGCCATTGATAAATTGAATTAGAGTTATAATTGAGAGTGTATGTATGTCTTGTATGTTGTGTTCAGTTCTGTTGATGAAGATGTACAGCTAAAACTACTGTATGTCAGTTGTTGTATATCTGATGACAATACAGGAACTGTGGAATTGTGTACGTATGCATTGTGCACTACACTAACCATGACAGTTTGTGGACGTGTCTGCCTGTGACCTTAGCGTTTGTTCTTGAAGAAATTTTTGAGTTGTAATATCATACCTACTAATATTGCGACTAGCCTGAGGCCTGTTGCAACATAATACCCTTATGACTACTATACCCTCTTATGAGATGTCTAGAATATCCCTTAGGGTAATTGCCTCTGTAGACAGTAAGACTGCCTGTGATAGTGCCTTATCTCACAGGGGAAATCACATACATAACCCTACTATATGTGACCATTTAAGCTAATCTTAATAATTTCACTACCTTCCTCCTACACCCCTGGGAACACTTCGTACATGCTTTGAATGCCAAGAGAGGCTGAAACCAAAAATCCCTCAAATGCAAAGAGTAAATTTTACTCTTAGTTGGCTAGGAATTTAAACAAAATAAAATAATATGTGAAAAATGAACAAAATAAAATATGTGAAAAATGAATGCAGGAAAGTACATGTGGTAACTAAGGAAGGAAATATACGAAACGTTGGTGAATAATATATTTTTGGCTAGAGTAAGATAGATATGTCAAGTCAATATACAAGTAGCAATGCAAAGATATATAAAAATTAACATTTAAAATTAAAAACTAATTA
Organism: Theonella swinhoei; assembly: GCA_963970385.1. Classification (NCBI taxonomy): domain Eukaryota; kingdom Metazoa; phylum Porifera; class Demospongiae; order Tetractinellida; family Theonellidae; genus Theonella; species Theonella swinhoei. The sequence goes on from OZ019966.1 coordinate 3,590,750, forward strand.
AAAAGACAACTGTAGACTGGAGGTAGGCTCCCTGGACCCCTGTTAAGAAGTACCCTGTTACTGTTTCTATATATACAAAGCTTAAGATTCTAGAGAACAACGTTTGTGATCGTTTAGATCATGCACAAGATGGACACATTGAAATGTACTTGTAAAAGACATTACTGTAAATTTTCATCTGTAGAGACCCCATCAAAAGACAGTTGTTGTTCCGTATATTAAAGCGAATGTTGAGATTGAGGTTGTTGGTCCACTTGTTGGTCCCAAAAAAAATGATAAAGGCACAGGTGGGGGCTGACTGATTACTACATCCAAACCAATTGTAATCGAAGCTATCGCCTCTTTTACAAATTCGAGCACATCCTGAGTGCTGAATCGGTTGTGGTAGTCACATAACATCATGCTGTCAGAGAGGCTAATATCAATTTGTGTACATGTGCCATTGTATAATTGCAGCAGATGGCTAGGTTTGATTAAGCGAGTATCTGGTATTTTGTAGTACATCTCTCCCAGTGGTAGTAAATCTTCACCCCACTTTGCAAATGGTAACCATGAAAATTGTACCATTGTCAGAAAGACAAGGCCGAGAGAGAAAACATCACTTTTTTCATTGTAGTGTTGTCCCCACACTTCAGGTGCCATGTAGTTCCGTGTTCCAACCCATGAATTCATGTAGACCTGGTCAATGATTCCAAACTGGCTTTGGATATCATAAAGAGGCTTTGCTAGACCAACATCTGCGATCTTGAGGATTTCTCCGCCTGAGATAAGGATGTTTTGGGGTTTTATATCTCTGTGAACGATGCCTCGACTGTGAATGTAGTGTAAACCTTCTGCAAGCTGATGAAGCCAGTCTAGTCGTTGGTACAGGTCAGGACGGTTGCCTTGACTGAGGTAGCTATGAAGGTCACCATATTCGCAGAAATCTGTAACAATTGCAATCGCTATATTGCCACTTGCGTCGCAGTACTTATACGTCTTCAGAAACCCGAGGATGTGGGGATGTTGTAGCCTTAACAGCATATTTGCCTCTTTGTTTGCGTCTGTTAGGGCCTTCCATTGAGCATAATTCATTGGCGTGAAGTACGTCATTAGACCTGCGGCCACTCCAGTCTTGATACATTTGATCGCTACATTTTTCCCGTCCGACCTATCGCGTGCAAGAAGCACAGTGCCAAAGCCGCCTTGTCCAAGGTGTAGTAGAAACTCAAACCTCCCACCGTCAGTGGCAGTATTGCTGGCTTCTACGACAGATGTCATCATGCTCCTATAGAAGTAGCATTCCGCGGCACTGCGCAGAGCTTTATATAGCAGAACAGGGTATTACGTTTGCGCGTGCGCGTATGCGCGTAGCGCGCGGCGCCGATCCCCGGGGCTGGCTAAAAGGCATCGTCGAGCAGTATCACTACTGTGTTCTGTCTGCTCATTAGATTCGCTCATTAGATTAGGTTTGACAAGCTTTCAGCTCCATGGTTGCGACCCAAGCTTGCATATAAGCATTTCAGCAATTTGGGTGGGAGATGGGACAACTACAATTACATAATGTTGTCAAATATGGCATGGAAAACGTATTGCTACAGCAGCAGGAAGGAGGAGAAACGTAAAATCAAAAGGAAAGGGAAGACAGGTATCAGGAAGACCAATCAAAGCTTGCTCTCATCCCAGAAGACAGAAAAAGAGCTCAGTAACAAGGGATGTAGAATACAAACAAACATACAAGCAGGACAGCAAAATGCTGGGAAGTGGTGACTCGATAAGCTCATGCATATTGCACACCTTTGATACAGATCTTCACACGCATATTTTTAGAACATTTCATACATTCATAAGCACCAAGAGAGGCTTTAGTCTTACAAAATGCAACTAAGATGACAATGCATGCCGTCAAAATATATAGAATCTACAGAGAGACATTCTTTTGGGACGGCAATGCATTAGGACATACCTATACCGCTTCCAAGTATACACAAAATATAGGAGACATATCTACACACACAGTACTTGCCGCATGTGGTGGATCCAGCTGAGCCCCACCTCCTCATCCAGGAGATGACGTAATTACGCATATTCCTATCTAAAGCCCACCACAAGGAAACATGGTGAGTATAGGCCTTCCTTACATACGTAAGGTTTTGCAAAAATAATATGTAAGTTCCCTTACTGCTCAACAACTGTGTTAGCTATTGTTGGCCCCAAAAGTCCATAGCTTTTTGAAGCAGTTTTCGCAAAATGTTGTGCTGATGTACGTGTGTTGCAGGGTCGAAAAAAGAAACCGTTCATTAACAAAAAGAAGGCCGTGAAATTTCACCTGGTTCCCCGCAGTCAGGCTGACCCCCTCCTGGGGGAGGCTGAGCAGCCACAACATGTACTCAAACCAGATGAGGTGTGGATATACTTACGTCCATACTGTATGTACAAATTCATTTCAAAAATGCAGTGTCTAGCAATGGGCCTATTGAGAGGCATAGAGAGCAATATACCTAAGAAATTCTTATCTTGAATTCACACCCCCACACCTCCTCTCCCCTCTCCCCCCCCCCCCCCCCCCTCTCCCCCTCTCTCCCCCCTTTCCAGCCATCTGCAGCCCTCACTAGAGACAACCGTCTTGCTCAACAGCAGCTCTATGGCATCCATTTCTCAGATGATTATGACTACCTCCAGCACCTCAAGGAGCCTGGGACAGCCCTCATGGAACCAGCCATGCCTCTCAATAGGACAGTAAGAGTGAGACAGAGAGTGTTGAGAAAATACTGTGTGGTGTCCCTGAAGCAAGGTCACTTTGATAAAAGGACAACGTGGTGCTGTTTTGCTAAATGCCATATCTACTTGTATATACAGTGGAACCTCTCTAATCAGGACACCCTTGTGACAAAAGACACGGCCCTGATTGTAAGGTGTCCTGATTAATGAGGTGTCCTGATTTCAGGGATTGAAAAGTACACAAACAGCGTTTGGGACACTCACAAAAAGTTTCCTTTGTTTGAGGTTGCCCTCATTTCAGGGGTCAAAGATTAGAGACAGTACGTACTCCACAACCACTACGATACCTCGTCAGTTGGTCATTTCAGAGGTCAGAGATTAGAGACAGTACGTACTCCACAACCACTACAATCAGGATACTTGTCAGTTGGTCATTTCAGGGGTCAAAGATTAGAGACAGTACTTACTCCACAACCACTATAATCAGGATACCTCGTCAGTTGGTCATTTTAGGGGTCAAAGATTAGAGACAGTACTTACTCCACAACCACTACAATCAGAATACCTTGTCAGTTGGTCATTTCAGGGGTCAAAGATTAGAGACAGTACGTACTCCGCAACCACTACAATCAGAATACCTTGTCAGTTAGTGTTTGGCTTATGGTATCTAAGGATTACATCACATATCGAAAATGTGTTAGGTGTAAGTATGTATGAATGGCTGAACACAAGTCTTCAGTCTCTCCTTTACATTTTATGTCTCCTGCTGTACAGTCATCTCTTGATCTCCCTGGAGATGTATTTGGATCTGAAGTGGCATTGGAGGGAGATATGGGCAAAGTACTCCCAGTCACTGGTAGGTGTACATGTACATCACCTAGTACATGTACATGTATGTATGTGTATATATGTGTATGAGGTACATGTACATGTAATAGCAGGATATATCTATAAAAGTGACACACGCTGTCCCAAGTGTCATGAATTCAACCCCTGAAATGAGGACACCTTACTAATTAGAACACTTCACTTTTCTTCTGACCTAAGGGTGTCTGGATTAGAGAGGCTGCACTCTACAGTATCTACCTTGCTCTCCCCTCCCCCCCCCCTCCCCTCCCTCCTCCCTCCCTCCTCCCTTCAGGTCCACAACCTGATTGGGATCCAGACATTGTGGCTAGCCTGGACAACCCAGACATGAACTTTGACCTCGACGATCAATTAGAAGACGACTTTGTACTACAAGTGAGTCAACTACATGTACATGTAGATACTAGACAAGTCCCGGCTATTGTCAGAACCCCTCTAATGAAATAAATACACTTCAATAATGGTACTACCTTTACTGTTCCTTTTAACTCTCTGGGGCCGAAGTTAATTTATTACGCAGACTTCCGCGTATGATGCAATCTTACGCATTCAGTGCAAATGAACTTCCGGTAGCATTCCGTGATGCTCGTAAGCTAAGTGACTGACTTTCTGTCTCAGGTAAACGATTATTTAGCCTGCTAATGGTCCTTAGAGTATTATTTATGAACTACAGTAGGCAGAGACATGGTAGCAAACCTCGTGCGTTTTTTGTGAAAGTTACGCACGCAGCTGCTACGCACTGGTTCATGTAGCGACGCCCAAACAGATAGTAAGTGCTCACTATACCTTTGCTTCTGTTCTGAAGACGTAAAGAGCAAAGCAAGCCTCTATACATGAGTATAAAGCCGTCTTGAAGCTTTCTTAGAAGCTTTCTTCGCGAGGACGTAGCTCCGTATTACAAACGGAATTCCGGTATATTACGGCTATCACTTCCTGGAAAGGGCAAAGTTCATAACCTATTTATCCGCTGTCAGTGAAGTAATATTGACTAGAAAAGCAGCAGTTAGAAACGCACAGTGTTCCTAGGAGGTAAGTAGAGAAAGCTGTAGTTCTACGCAACGCGGGTCAATCTGCTTACGTGATAATAACGCAATTGACGACTTTTGTCGCTATCGGCCCCAAAGAGTTAACCCTCGAGGTCATGATGTCTTACTAACACTTCTCTTTGTCCCGAGGGTTAGAGAGATTTCACTGTACAGTGCAGGATTGCATTGGGGGGGGGGGGGGGGGGACGCAGAGGGGCATTTGCTCCCCCTTTGCCTTTACTTTCTGCATTCGTTTTGCCCCCCCCCCTCTATTTTTTAAATGCAACCCTGCAGTGGTCTTCCATATACACCTATGTCTGTTGGTTACATTGTGTCCTATTTTACAACAGGCCAACGGAGGGGAGCCAGGTATTCCTGTGTACGTCACTGACATGGCAAGGTCAGGTCATGTGTATATCTACATGTACACTACATCCATCAAGTTTGTACGTGCAAACTTGTTAAACAACAGTCACTAGCCACATATAATTGCTGAGCACATTAGCACGAAGTAGCTAATCCAGGTCTATATCGTACGTGTGTGTGTGCGTGCGTACATACATACATACATACGTACATACATTGTGCTGGTATCACGCTTTAGATATGTCGTTAGTCATGCTCAATTATGGTGTTTGCCATGGTAAGTTCCGCTGGTACATGTATGACGACATCGACACCAAGCGCTCCATAGCACAAGACATTAATGTGCATGCACATTCCTAGTACATGTATGTTCAGGATACCTTGCAGGCATGTATCCATGGCAATATACGTATGTGTAGGTATGTAAGTGTATATACATGTACATATGTACAGTGTAGTGGATGAGTGTTAATTGGTAGGGACAGTGTTCATTACTGCAATCAACATGAGGATGTGGCCTGATGAACCCTCTGTACTCTCCTGTGTGGTATGTATGTAGGGATGAGGGGAGTGAGGAGAGAGGCCTGTGGTGGATGGACAGGGGAGACTTCGCTGTACCTCGTCAACACACCGACCAATCAGAATCCACAGAGACTGCTCCATCAGACCAAACTGGTACATGAATTAGTCTTTGATATACACATACATGTAACTCAGCTCCTCTGGTGAAGTATTGTCTGGAATGTGAATGCCATTGGTCCAAACCCCACTTTGAGACAGCTCAATTGTAAGACACAAGTCACCTGAAGCCAAACATGAGTTGCCATGTTGTTGCCAGTGATTATCTTAATTGGACATATTACTTAGCAACCCCCAACCTAGTTACATATGGGTGGTCTATGAATATATACGTAATAGTCACAGCCCCCCTAATGTTCATTCCTGAAGTCTACCATCTCAACATACATGGACACTAGCTAACTAATGTGCAAGACAAACAAGACAGCTCAGCACATTGCAAGTCACCTGATGTATATGTAGATTATAATTGGCATGTTCTTGTACTTTGTGTATGTATGTTACGACTAGTATTATGTGGATTGACAAGTGATCCATGTTATGTAGAGACTGACCAATCAGATGTTGGGAGTGTGGAGAGAGGGTTGAGGTCAGGGGTTATTCCTAATTGGAGCCCACCAGAGGAGAGAGAGGCGAAGTTTACTGACTACTCCATCAGTTCATCAGTTGTACCCAGGAACAAAGGTGGTGGAAAGAAATGTTGTATGATGTAATGGTCATGCATGCACCCCCTCCCCCCCCCCCCCACACACACAGGTCTTACTCAGTTGGATGAGAGATTTGAGAAGGTATGAAGAGTCCTTGTAGCAATTAAGTACACAAGGATTGTGAGCACTCGTGTGTGCATGTGTGTGTGTGTGTGTGTGTGTGTGTGTGTGTGTGTGTGTGTGTGTGTGTGTGTGTGTGTGTGTGTGTGTGTGTGTGTGTGTGTGTGTGTGTGTGTGTGTGTGTGTGTGTGTGTGTGTGTGTGTGTGTGTGTGTGTGTGTGTGTGTGTGTGTGTGTGTGTGTGTGTGTGTGTGTGTGTGTGTGTGTGTGTGTGTGTGTGTGTGTGTGTGTGTGTGTGTGTGTGTGTGTGTGTCTGTGTGTGTGTAGTTCATGGTAGAGTATGATGATGATGAACTGGGGGCACCAGAGGTGGAGTCCAGGGGAGAGAGAGGGGAGGGAGAAGAGGGAGGGAAGGGAGGAGAGGGTGGGGAGAAATGGCTGCTGGACTGGGCTGTCAGAGACTTTGAAAAGAACTTTGCTGGCAAAGTCAACATGTAAGCTTCCTTCGTCCCTATTTTTCTTGTACACATACATGTACATTTGATCATGTTGACATTGTAGTACATGTATGTGTATACTCAGCCGTGATGCATTCTGTATGTCTGGAGGGTCTCTGTGATACAACTTCTCTATTGAACAGAGCTGCTGAAGGAGTACCAGCTGCTACTGGTGGGGCATGTGGAGGGGATGGGGAGGGGAGTGAGGGAGAGGGAGGGAGGAGGGGAGGGGAGGAGGCTGGTACCACTATGGGGAAACAGCTACATGTGTCCAGCAGGCATTCCAGTAGTTCTAGCGCTAGTGATGATGAGATGGAGAGGGTGGAGAGGGAGAGGAGGGAGGTGGTGATGGTGGAGGTGGGGAAGGCAGAATGGGACTGTGAAAGTATTCTCAGGTACATACATAGGACCACCCATCATCCATCTTATTGCATACTTATGCACACATACAATAGTGTACAAGCTAGCAACAGCTCTGTGTTGCATTAGCTATAGTTACCCTCCCCCGCACAATTAAAACACGGAAGGCCTGGGTATTGAGGCCAGTCTGTTTATGTCTCATTTCACTCATTTGCTACATGTGGACTGCCTAATTGCCATCTCTCTCCCTCCCATGCAGTACATATTCTAATCTCTACAACCACCCCACCAAGATTGTGGAGCCATCATCCAGACCCAAGTCTAGTCCTATCCAACTGTCCAGGAAGACTGGGATACCACTGGGTACTGTACCTGGTCCGCTCACCAAGGACAAGCCTCTCAAACAGAGTATGTGTCTGTATGCTCTTAAGTAAACAGATGAATATTGTCAATGGTGTGTAAGTAGGTAGTTCACTACTAAGTGGGTTTGATGCATACAGAGTCCCTGCAGCTACAAAAGAGTCAACAGTTGACTCAACTGCACAAGTACAGTCATGTAATGTTCAAATAGTTTTTACCATGCATCATTTACAGCAACAATGTTTTACAGGTATGTATGTGGCAAATTTACAATCCCCCCCCCCCCCCCTCCCCCCTCCCCCCTCACAGTGCCAGTCACAAGGCCAAGACATGAGAGTGCAGAGGAGAAGATGACCAGAAAGAAAGCAGTCAAAGAGGAGAGAAAGGTTAGCTGTTAAGGTCATGATACTTTAGGTTTGTTGTTAATGTTGTGAAGTTGTTAGCAGTACAAAACATAGGATGAAAGAGACTACATGTAGGTGCATGAATCCCTTTTCTATGAAGCTCTACATGACTATGTTGAACATGGCTAACAGATGACAAATGGTGTCTGTTGTTCCGTTCAGTTCCGTCGCTCAGAGAAGAAGGCCACCAAGAAGATGTTTCAGTCAGAACAACTGAGACAAGAGAGACAGAACTTCTCACACATACACACTGCAGCAGTTGTATAGCCAATAATAGGTCTTGGTTATTATGAATCCACCTGCCAGTCACGCCCCTCTTTCATGCACAACATCATGTTTTTGTAATATGTCTCCACTAGTACTTATGAATATAGATATTCATATATTATGGTACACCTCAGCTTATAGGGAAAACATGTACGTATAGTTTCCCAGCCACTAACCACTTCCTTACTAGCCTCATGTATCAGTGATGTAATAAGTGTGCCACACGTGATATGTTGGCACACTCTAGCCTTTTATATATCTGTAACTCTACCAGGCAACAACTGCAAATGTATACAGTGGAACCTGTCTATAACGGACACCATTGGGGAAAGCCAGTTTGTCCGTTATAGAGAGGTGTCCTTAGTAGAGAGGTTCGATATTTTAATGACCATAATAACCATTATTGTAATACATATACATGTAGTAATCATAATTCATCCATTGTAGCCTCTCTAGCTGAGGCTAGACTTTCATACGGTAAGGACACCACGGTATCCATCAGAGAACCTACTTTGGTGGCTTAGTGGCGGGTCTAGGGGGGTATCCAGGGCTGTAAAGGAGCCCTCCTTTTGCTAGGGTATTTGGATATTTCGTCGCCCCCACGAGCGCGCGCATCAACATCGCCGTAAGCCAATTATGCGCATAGGTAATATTCAACGCGGTAGAGTGCAGGGCTAGTATACTAGAGGTTCACGCCCGGCCGTGCGCCTGGTATTAAGCCGGCTGAATATTGGATTGTGGGTGTGGTTATTGTGGGTGTGGCCAAGTGTCCGTTATAGCGAGGTCGATTTGTATTACTGTTGGCGAGTAGGGGACAAAAAACGTGTCCGTTATACGGAATAGCGAGGTGTCCGTTGTTCGGGGGTTGCTTTTCTATTGGAGTCTATGGAGCTACAATCCGGACTTGAGTAACTGTCCGTTATAAGGGAGGTGTCCGCTCTTCAGAGGTGTCCGTTAAGAGAGGTTCCACTGTACCTGCAAAACTTCTATAGCTGTTTATTTTGTGGCCTTGTATACCCATCTGCAGGCTGTTTAGGTACAAGACTATTCTTATCACTCATGGAGTATCATACATGTTTTAACACTTGTATATAAATGTACCAGTCGCACAACTTGGTAAAAACTATACACATGAGCTCATAATTCAATATATATTCAATTCAATATCAAGTTGATTCAGTCCGTCATCAATATAGTCAAATATAAGTAAGGGACTAGATTGAGTTTGATGATAGTTAGAACTGTGATACCACAAGTGGAAACGGTGTGCGAGGCCAGACTTTCTTTTGTCTTTGCTGTCATGATTCTGCTGCTGCTGCTCAACAAATTGGTCTAGAAGTTCTTGCAATTTCTTTTGAACTGCATGAGCAATATCAGGTAAATATTTCGTTAGCAATAATTTAACTTGTGAACAATTTTCAGCTGTTTCACTTTCTTCAAGAACAGGAAGAAGGAAAAAGAAAGGTGGCACTTGCATACAAATTGCTTTCATTTTACGTTCTTTCAATTGAAAAGTGCAGAAGACAGGGAACTCAATTCTGTATTTTTTGTCATGGTTAAGATAGCAGTACACAAAGCCAAAATCCCTTAACTCTTCTACAGTCACTTTAAAATCCTTATCTGTATCTTTTAAGAATGTACATTTGGCTTCTTCAAGACTTTTGTAAGCAATTTCCCACTTTAGTCTAAGCGATATTCCTGCTGCTCGAATCATGAAAGAGAACAACACAATCTCAGTCATATCCTTTCCCTCAATACTAATGTGCTTACATTTGCCACTGACCCAATTGTGTTTCAGTTTTCTCCAGTACTTGTAAGCACAATCATCAAGATCATCAAATCGCTTTTCACAGGGACTACATAAGAATCTTTTGTGTATTGTTGTGCACTCTTGTGCACTTACAGACCTTCCCTCTTCAATGTCAGTACGAAACATGTATCGTCTTTGTTCTTTACCATCCAATTTTTTCTGTTCTGAAACTTCATGATCAGCCTGTTCTGCAGTAGAGGCTGAGAGTGTGTTATTCTTCCATTTGCAAAGGTAGTTCAATACACTCTTTGAAACAACATGACTGTTTATAGCAGCCTCGTTCTCACGGCATAAGCGACAAGGAAATTTACCACGTAAATAGGTAGAAAGTGGGTCTCTATGATCTAAACTAGCTGTTTCATGAGAGTCCTGCTTGTTGCTTTGATCATAGGGAGGCCTATATGTAGACTCATCGATATCTACATGGATATGGACGTTGTGCTCTCCATCGAAATGCTGGACTTTTTCTTGTTGCGGAGATCTGTCCGATGAAATTAAAAGATGCCGATCTACGCTTTTCAACAATTCATCATGAGTCGCCATTGGGGTCTGGCCCACTGTTGTAGTCGGATGAGGAGTCGCCATTGGGGTCTGGCCCACTGTTGTAGTCGGATGAGGAGTCGCCATTGGGGTCTGACCCACTGTTGTAGTCGGATGAGGAGTGGCCATCAGGGTCCCCACTACTGTAGTCAGATAAGGAGCTTAGTGGCGGGTCTAGGGGGGTATCCAGGGCTGTAAAGGAGCCCTCCTTTTGCTAGGGTATTTGGATATTTCGTCGCCCCCACGAGCGCGCGCATCAACATCGCCGTAAGCCAATTATGCGCATAGGTAATATTCAACGCGGTAGAGTGCAGGGCTAGTATACTAGAGGTTCACGCCCGGCCGTGCGCCTGGTATTAAGCCGGCTGAATATTGGATTGTGGGTGTGGTTATTGTGGGTGTGGCCAAGTGTCCGTTATAGCGAGGTCGATTTGTATTACTGTTGGCGAGTAGGGGACAAAAAACGTGTCCGTTATACGGAATAGCGAGGTGTCCGTTGTTCGGGGGTTGCTTTTCTATTGGAGTCTATGGAGCTACAATCCGGACTTGAGTAACTGTCCGTTATAAGGGAGGTGTCCGCTCTTCAGAGGTGTCCGTTAAGAGAGGTTCCACTGTACCTGCAAAACTTCTATAGCTGTTTATTTTGTGGCCTTGTATACCCATCTGCAGGCTGTTTAGGTACAAGACTATTCTTATCACTCATGGAGTATCATACATGTTTTAACACTTGTATATAAATGTACCAGTCGCACAACTTGGTAAAAACTATACAGCTCATAATTCAATATATATTCAATTCAATATCAAGTTGATTCAGTCCGTCATCAATATAGTCAAATATAAGTAAGGGACTAGATTGAGTTTGATGATAGTTAGAACTGCGATACCACAAGTGGAAACGGTGTGCGAGGCCAGACTTTCTTTTGTCTTTGCTGTCATGATTCTGCTGCTGCTGCTCAACAAATTGGTCTAGAAGTTCTTGCAATTTCTTTTGAACTGCATGAGCAATATCAGGTAAATATTTCGTTAGCAATAATTTAACTTGTGAACAATTTTCAGCTGTTTCACTTTCTTCAAGAACAGGAAGAAGGAAAAAGAAAGGTGGCACTTGCATACAAATTGCTTTCATTTTACGTTCTTTCAATTGAAAAGTGCAGAAGACAGGGAACTCAATTCTGTATTTTTTGTCATGGTTAAGATAGCAGTACACAAAGCCAAAATCCCTTAACTCTTCTACAGTCACTTTAAAATCCTTATCTGTATCTTTTAAGAATGTACATTTGGCTTCTTCAAGACTTTTGTAAGCAATTTCCCACTTTAGTCTAAGCGATATTCCTGCTGCTCGAATCATGAAAGAGAACAACACAATCTCAGTCATATCCTTTCCCTCAATACTAATGTGCTTACATTTGCCACTGACCCAATTGTGTTTCAGTTTTCTCCAGTACTTGTAAGCACATTCATCAAGATCATCAAATCGCTTTTCACAGGGACTACATAAGAATCTTTTGTGTATTGTTGTGCACTCTTGTGCACTTACAGACCTTCCCTCTTCAATGTCAGTACGAAACATGTATCGTCTTTGTTCTTTACCATCCAATTTTTTCTGTTCTGAAACTTCATGATCAGCCTGTTCTGCAGTAGAGGCTGAGAGTGTGTTATTCTTCCATTTGCAAAGGTAGTTCAATACACTCTTTGAAACAACATGACTGTTTATAGCAGCCTCGTTCTCACGGCATAAGCGACAAGGAAATTTACCACGTAAATAGGTAGAAAGTGGGTCTCTATGATCTAAACTAGCTGTTTCATGAGAGTCCTGCTTGTTGCTTTGATCATAGGGAGGCCTATATGTAGACTCATCGATATCTACATGGATATGGACGTTGTGCTCTCCATCGAAATGCTGGACTTTTTCTTGTTGCGGAGATCTGTCCGATGAAATTAAAAGATGCCGATCTACGCTTTTCAACAATTCATCATGAGTCGCCATTGGGGTCTGGCCCACTGTTGTAGTCGGATGAGGAGTCGCCATTGGGGTCTGGCCCACTGTTGTAGTCGGATGAGGAGTCGCCATTGGGGTCTGACCCACTGTTGTAGTCGGATGAGGAGTGGCCATCAGGGTCCCCACTACTGTAGTCAGATAAGGAGCCGCCATCGGGGTCCCCACTACTGTAGTCTGATGAGGAGTGGCCATCGTGGTCCCCACTACTGTAGTCAGATGAGGAGTGGCCATCGTGGTCCCCACTACTGTAGTCGGATGAGGAGCCGCCGCCATCGGGTTCGCCACTACTGTAGTCTGGTGAGGAGCCGCCATCGGGTTCGCCACTACATCTGTAGTCTGGTGAGGAGCCGCCATCGGGGTCCCCACTACTATAGTTTTCTGGTGAGGAGCCGCCATCGGGTTCGCCACTACATCTGTAGTCTGGTGAGGAGCCGCCATCGGGGTCCCCACTACTGTAGTTTGATGAGGACTCTCCATCGTGGTCGTTATTACGGAGGAGTAAGCTTACGTATATATGGCCACTGAAACGGCCTGGCAACGAAGGTTGGACAGGAAACAGGAAAGTGTCTGGTGTGCCCAGACCCCGCCCTCACCCAGTGAGAATGTGGTCCAAGAGCGCATGATAAACGGGGGAGGAGGAAGAGCGTGTAACTTCCGTCGATTTCTGCATTGGCAAAATAACCCGCGAATACTATTTAATAATAGAACGCGCGCGAAAATGAGCGTTTTGGTGTACGTGCTCTAGACACCCTCTAATCCTAACCCTAACCTGGCCTGTCCTGTCCTAACCTGCTGCTAGTACTAACCATCTTTATACTCGCACGTACGAGGTATTGGTCTACCGGAAGTGCTATTTTTAGTACGTGAGAAATATTTTGCCCATGTCAATGCACGCGTCAATTGATGTTACACGCTCTTTCTCCTCCCCCGTTTTATCATGCGCTCTTGGTGGTCTGACATACCCTCGCTGCTCATGCGCACTCATTCTAGCTGCCAGTGTGTGCATATATATACATGGGCCATCATGTTGCGTAGCATATACAGTATCTTACAACATTAATATCCACATATCACCTCACATAGAGTGTGAAGTGTTTGAGTGCAATGTATGCAGAGGACTGTGACATAAACCAATGTATGCAGAGGACTGTGACATAAACTTCACTATAATCTCAGTGGGGTACTGTTTACCAATACGACTGACGATAGAACCAGTCACTGGGACGGGTACACATCCCATCAACATTACTGCAATAGAAAGAGCTCATCTCCCACACTGGTAGCTATAGAGGCTGTTCATTTGATAGATGGTTATCTAACTTGAGTAGTGCACAAGTATAGTGATTTCCTATCAATGAATTGGGCACAACTGCACCAAATCCAGGATAGGTGACCTGTTGCAAGAATCAATACCAATGTTTCCATTGTTCCCAATAACAAATGAGTGAACATGACGTAGTTCAGGTGAAGAATCTTCTCTTAGTACTACAAATATGCCATCCAAGAAATGTCCATTCAGATTACGGCTCTGCTCGGCTGAAAAGCTTGGTAGGAAACTTTGAAAATCACCCGCTGCAAACCAAAGATGATTCTAATTGGGAGGCGGGGTCTGGGTACGTATTCCAGCGATTGGTGAGCCCTTTTAGGACCTTTAGAAGGCTCTGCCATCGAAATAGTGCGCTGCAGTGACACGGAGCTATAGAGCGTACGAGAATTCTTGGTATTGGTATCTGTATATATATGTTAGTATACGGACGTTTACAAACTCGTGAAGGCCTCGTTTCTGATTCACGTCACGTTGATTTCTAGTATGGAAGGGCGTACGAGATTGTCGTAAATGCTACGTGACGTACTGACGTGTACTTGCTAGCTATCTGAACCAACGCCCCCTTTTATATTGATTCTACAAATGGATCCTCACGTTCGGAAAGCCAACAAACATGCCACAGACAATGGCAGGTTTCAATTTATGGAAAAGCTTGATGAAGGAGGATTCGGAACGGTACTTCTAGCTCACGATAAGCAGAACAGTGGGCGAAAGGTTGCGATCAAATGTGTTAATACTGGGAGAGCAGAGAAGGGGCTGATAAAAATCTTTAAAATTGTTTTAGGTGTAAGAAAACTCAAAACGGAGGCAAGCAAAGAGGCGGACATGCTGCTAAAGCTACAACATCCTGGCATTCTCGGATTTCTGAAGGCTTACGAGTATCAAGAAGCACATAATACTGTGTTGGCAATTGTTACAGATTTCTGTGAAAATGGTGACCTTTCTAAATACCTTAAAATCCAAGGAAAGTCACCCGATCCATATAAACGTCTACAGTGGTTCCAACAGCTTGCAAATGGGTTGAAATACATTCACAGTCAAGGCATCGTCCACAGAGATATAAAACCCCAAAACGTCCTGGTCTCAGATGAAGAAACCCTCAAGATTGCAGATGTTGGTCTTGCAAAGGCTCTTTATGACATACAAAATCCATCGGCAAGTGATGATTCCTTTCCAGAGTACATGACTTCACTGGTTGGGACAGAATCCTTTGTGGCACCTGAAGTATGGGAACAACACTATGGGCAAAGTAGTGATATTTTCTCTCTTGGACTCGTCTTTGTGGCAATAGTAGAAGTTCCACCATCACTTATACCAGTTGCAAAGTGGAATGGAAAAAAAGAACCTCTAGGACTTATGTATCACAGTAGGTCAGCCACTCAGCACCTCAAACCTAGTCATCTGCTGCAATTGACCAAGGAAACCCCTGCTGAAAGGATACTCTTGGATCGTATGCTTGTTTATGATTACCATGTACGATACAGCACTGAGGATGTGCTCGAAGAACTAAAAGTGATGATGGATTTAGTTTCCAAATTTCTGTATAGACAGGGTGCATGTGAGCCTCAGCCTCAGCCTCAGATTCAGCTTCGGCCGCCTGAGGCAAGTTGCAATTGTAATAGAGGTCAACCCGCATCAGGTGGGTGCTGTTAAGTATAACACAATAGTGGTATAACATAGTAGTGGCAATAGTGGAATAGGTAGAGTGAATGAACACTAATGTGATGTATGCATACGTACATGTAATACTATGTGTTTATAGTGTATACTTTGAAGGGATTATATGTGCATGTAGCTTGCATGTAACTGTACATGTATTAATGATTTATACATAGACAAAAACATTCCCCTGTAATCACTCATCCTCCACAAGGCTAATAAATATAAGAACTGCATGGATAGAAGTAACATACCATGAAAAATTGCACTGAGGTATACACCCCACCCTCTCTCTCAGTGTCAATCATAAGGCCAAGACATAAGATCAAGAGAGAGAGAGAGAGAGAGCAATCAAAGTGGAGAGAAATTTGCACAGTGCATTGTTGGTGGAATCTCCAGTTTATTACCAGATGATCTGAATAACACCTTGTATAATGACCATGAAACTATTAAACAATACACATTTTGAAGGATGTAGGGATGGGAGTACCAAAAATAAACTTGACAATTAAGTATTAAGGTGCAGTAAATATATGCAGGTACAAGGCAGGGATGAGGGCATACATTTGATATGCACAACCCAATAAACTCAACATATGTATCATGTATATATATCAGAGAGTCGGTAGACTCTCTATGTAGGGACACGCCCATTAAGCCTTAACTAGGTATACACTCAGTGTAGATTAGTGCCTCGCGCAGTAAATGCATGGTATGGTTAAAGGAAGCAGAAATGTATACAGAGGAATGAGGTCAATAATGTCTCTGGCCCTCCTGTTGCATTTAATAGGCCTATCTCATGGCCTCAAGTCTAGCTGATCTAGTCGAGCAGTAAAGTACGTAGGGGCGGGGTTTCCGAACACAGCCGATTTTCACCTCCTCGAACACAAGGCCAAGTTTTACAGTGGAATCTAGTAGTACAGCTAGCCTCGTGCCCAGAGGGGGAAAGAAAAAACCTGGGTACGAGGCTATATACTAATACCGTAAAACTTGGCTGCACTTCGGGGCCATCTCTTTCCCTTTGCGTCCTCTTTCATATCATCCTCGCCTACTCCGGCGGCGGAGTTCGTCTATATCGCTATGGATCGCGTGTGCGCGCGTCGACTCTATGCTCCGCCCAGAATTCCTGAGCGTGACTATAATTGAATTCCTGAAGCGTGACTGACATACATACAAACATCACAAGACGAGAACGCTCTGCGGAATTAGGATGCCTCGCGCTAAGGCGCTCGGCAACAAATGTAACGGCTCAGAACTCTCGAACGCGGCAGCTATAAGCCATTTTAGAAACATAACATGGCCTACGAGTGTTTCTAGACACGCTAACACTCTCAAATGCGGTAAAATACACCGCTACAATGACATACGTGAAATTGCCAAAACCCCAATTTCTTCTTCAGTAAACAAGCCTATCTCACAAACGGTACAAGTATTTATCATTTTTGCATAAACAGCTTCATATTACCCTGAGGAGTGCTTATGCCCAACGGAATCTTCGTAGGACCTTTCCTGCACGGGTAGAGCTAGGAATACATGTATTTCCGAACGCCACCTCATTATTATGCGCGTGTGATTTCACGTGATCGCGAGGAGCAAAAGGGGTGGGGCGTGCTAGACAGCAAAGGAGACCTCCCAAATAACACTCGAAACAGCCTAGCATGCGCAGACAGTGGATACCAGCAGTGGCGTAGGCAGGAAATGCTTAATGGTAGGGCACGTCATAGCAAACTTTGTGCGGACGTGGAAAGCATGTCCCTGAGCTAGGCTTAGGTGGTCTGGGGGCATGCTCCCCCAGGAAAATTTCAGGCCTTCTGAGATCATTCTAGGCAGTAAACAACGCTTTTGTGTCCTGCTAGCTGCCTCATCCTTTAGGCCCAGCCTATTCATTTCCCATAAAAAGATGCAGGAGGGGTTACGCATTTTATGATTGTTGCATGCCCATCCCTCGCCTTTGCCTTCATGCTGCTCCTTATTTCTCATGCCATCATCACTGGATTTGCCTGCATCTTGTTCCTGTACTTTTTAGCATTGTCATCCCTACATCCTTTAACGAAATGTTTTTCACATTTGTTTCACTTGTTTTTCATTGCCAGATAATGCCGACATGCCGACAATGAATATGCAAATCAGTTCAATATTACATGTATTTTACGCTATTTCCAAAAGTGCGCAAAATTGCACACTTTTGTGGGATAAATATACCACATACTCCCAAGTCACGTACGTTGAACGTCTCTAAATGTCTACTCCATTTCAGAGCACCCTCGGCGGGTAAAAACGGTACGTGTAACGGAAAGTATACGGAGGCAAAAGAAGCGTTGCGCATGCGCGCCGAGAGTTAGCAATGGCTGCTGTCTCTCACTTCTCCAATCAGAATCTTGCCTTCATAGACACACTTGTCATGTACATCTCTGGTGTCTTCTGCTGTACTAAGCTAATGTCTGTATCTGTACTTGGTGTGTTTTGTGTATACTTGTATCCATCCTGTAATTAGGGCCGAACATGAACTTTGATTGAGTTTGATTGACTTTTGATTTGATTACATATTTGTGATCCGGCTAGGTATTGCTTCGCCGTACGGTATATAAACATAGCCATAGGCCCAAATGATCTTCGGCTGAGAATCAGTAGTATCAAATCATGGTAAAGACACACAACGTTCGAGTAGTAATCGTCAATAAGTCTGGGCTACCTCTGACGTACAAGACAGCTTGGTATAACGCGGGTCGACTGGCTGATTCATACAGGTGGCCCGATTTAGGGGAGAATGGAGAGGCCGATGTTTTAAACTACGAACTTCACTATTCGTTGAATGGCTGTTCAGGCTACGTGCAGTATGAGATTGGTGGTACATTAATATCCTTTGCCTTCTCCAACCCTGTGTTGGGGTGGAACAAGCTCGGCGTCGGCAAAGGTGGAATGGAAGTTTGGGACAATATGACGGACCACGACTATAATCCATTTACTGAAACGATTATACTTAACCAGGAAAACATTACATTAAACTTCAACTGTCAGTGTACGGGTGGCACCACTAATCAGTATATCTCGGGCTAGGTGAACCGCGTGCAAAAACAAATTTCCATATAACTTTTGTACTATATAGTATGCTACTTGTACACTAATCTTGTACCAGTATTTGTATTCTTGTACTATGTGCATGCTTTTTCAATGTGAATATCAACAATGAGACATGATTTGGAGACATCACTTGGTGGATTATATATTTAAGAGGTGATGTATATGGACCATTGCCAGGCAGATACTGTATAATTGTGCACATATGCATGAAATCAACTTGCCTTAATGTGGTGTATGTAGCAAACTGTTATTTTGTATAGTTATAATTATATATATTACACTTATTTTGTTGATTCTCATGGGAAGTTTACAGATGTCACTTATATGTTTTTGTATCATTATATATGTTGTGTGTACAACTCTCACTCCTTATCTTATATTATAATTATATACACTGTCTATTTTAATCATTTTCAGGGTGTATCATGTTACAAAGAGCATGCTTTAGATTATTTGCGGCAGTTTTCAAACCAGCATCTTTCAGCTTTTGGATCAGTCTCTCCCAACAGTTTCTAGGATCTCTCTGTAACCATTCCGCCATCATTTCATCATTCGCAGCCTGACTCTTTGCCTTTTTCAATGTGAATATCAACAATGAGACATGATTTGGAGACATCACTTGGTGGATTATATATTTAAGAGGTGATGTATATGGACCATTGCCAGGCAGATACTGTATAATTGTGCACATATGCATGAAATCAACTTGCCTTAATGTGGTGTATGTAGCAAACTGTTATTTTGTATAAAGGTACTTGGGTAGTCTAGATAAGTGTCAGGTATTGAATAAACTACAATTATATACACACAACGTTTCGACTTATTCAGTCTTCAACAGGTGTGAAACTGGTGATACAATCACAAAGAGTATTGTCTGAGTACTAAGTGCAAGCAGACCCATTGTTACATGTATGACAGAGGTGTCCATGTAGTCTCAGTCATACAGATTAGATTAGACAACATATATATAGTCTTACTCATTCAACTGTCAATCATCACGATGCTAGAAAACAGCCTCTTTAATAATTAATAATGCAACTGAGGTAACCACACACACTGGTCAACACAACACACACAAGGTTGCATGTGACCTGATTTATGTGCACACTGCATGATGCAACAAGAGTATCATGGTTGCATCCTCATTCATGCACATTAAGGTACAAGTTAGGACTTGAGTCTACCACCTTCTGTTACCGCACTAGCTACACACATCAAAAGTACATAGAATCAGCAAGGAAGGCTGAAATAACCTGAGTCTTATTTTTGTATGTGAGATACTACTACATCGACTATAAATGCAAAAAGCATTGAGTACTGCATGTTTACTGTGCACATAGTTAAGCACTCAAAGTAACTACATAGAACAACTCTTCAGGGACAGAGAGACATGTATCTTTGTATACTTAAAAGCTAATATTGACCTCTTATCTCATTATCATAAAGAATTTCTATTTCATACATTCACATATTTTCTACAGTGGCTTCTCTATAAGTAGAAGAGGGTTTGCTTTCACTGACTGCAGCCTCTCAAATTTTCTATCTCAATTCTTTGACATGGCTCCAATTGCATCCTGGAATTTTGCTGGCTATCCCTGTGTGGAGTTCTGCAGTTTCTGTTACTTATAGCACTACTTCACTTATAGAGACAGTGACAATTGGTGTAAACTGGTTGGTGGCAGCTCCTGTGGTGGGTGCTAGTGTTCTCGGGCAGGCTGGGGGACAGGTTATTAATGGTGTTACCATGGTAAGGTCATTAATAACCTGTCCCCCAGCCTCCACTCCACACAGGGATAGCCAGCAAAATTCCAGGATGCAATTGGAGCCATGCCAAAGAATTGAGATAGAAAATTAAGATCTATCACTTCATCACTGTTACTGCACAGGAATGAGGCATTGAATGATTGTGCGGATAGAGTGTATGGACACATAGGAACAGTTGTGGAGACCTGGAAGTCCACCACTTTCTCCCAACCTTCTCTCAGTGTCTCCATGTCTGCACTACTAGTGGAGTTGTGTACCTTGGTGTCCACTGTTTGCACATGCTCGAAAATTACCGTGGGTAATCGTATACCATTGTAAATAACCGTGGGATTGTATAGTAATCTAATGGTATACGTTATTCGTGTCACGTACAAAGATGGCGTTATTTGGGAGGTCTCTTTTGCTGTCCAGCACGCCCTGCCCTCTCATGTCAACTTTAGTTCTTTCATTAATAGTGTAAGCGTACGCGTAGCGTATACTACATACTCGCAAGTAACGTATATGTCTCTATCTAAAATGAAAACCACTTGAAGTGTTGCATTCTAAGTACGTGTAACGGGAAGTATATAAACTACGCGCCCATGCGCATAGGCACGGAGGATCCATGGGCGCTTACGGAACTAGCCAAGGCGGGGGGGCCTGGGGGGGCGCAGCCCCCCCCCCCCCCCAGCCTAGGGGGGTACTAGGTAATTTGCCTCTTCGTGCCTTGGTTTGTGACGGGGCCATTACGGGCTGGCTAGGGTATAGCTAGTTACGCACGCGTGATTACCGATACAGTTTATAACCGAAGTATAGCTCGCCAGTGTTGCGCATGTGGCACGCTGCGCATGCGTATTGCTTCGCGCTGCCGGTATATAAACATGGCCCAAATGATCTCAATCACTTCTTTTTTTTTTAAGAGACATACAAAAATTTGTACAAAGAGAATCTATCATGCCAAAGTCACACAACGTTCGAGTAAAGATCGTCAATAAGTCTGGGCTACCTATGACGTACAAGACATCTTGGTATGGCTCGGGCCGACTGGCTGATTCATACCAGTGGCCCTATATAGGGGACAATGATCATGCCGATGTCCTAAACTACGAAGTTGACTATTCGTTGGCTGGCTGTTCAGGCTACGTTCAGTATGAGATTGGTGGTACTTTAATCTCCTTTGCCTTCTCCAACCCTGTCATGGGGTGGAACAAGATCGGCGTCGGCAAAGGAGGAATGGAAGTTTGGAACAATATGACGGACCACAACTACGATCCATTTACTGAAACGATTCAGGTTAACCAGGATGGCATTACATTAAACTTCAACTGTCAGTGCACGGGTGGCAGCACTAATACTTGTACAATTAGTATATCTCAGTGAATCACGACAATTGTACTATATACCAGACTCGCAGACTATATAGGTAAAGCTACCATTAGCTTCCTCAATACCTTAGTATGCTACTTGTATACACTTGTACCAGTATGATATTTGTATTCTTGTACTATGTGCATGTTTTTTCAATGTGAATATCATTGGAGACCTCGCTTGGTGGGTTATGTAAGTATACTGTAGACTGTGTAGGATTTCCACTAAGAAATTGTTACAATGTGTTTTATACTCATCATTTCAAATCATCTTTGAAATGATGATTGAGTTAACCGTAGCCAAGTAATAACTGTAACTAATGGGACAAGAATATTGCACTCAGCCATACCTTATTGCTTGGGCATGCATGCAGTTATTTACTTACTAGACATCCTACACACTCTTTAAACCCATACTATGTAGACATACTTATAATTAGGTAACCATACTGCTAAGAAATTATTATCTGCCAATGGTCTGTTTATCTGTCTGACTATTTCTTGGTTTTTGTGTTGTGCACAACACACATACCAAGTACTGTAACCCTCTGTGCATGTTAATTACACAAGGTTGTGACCCAATTTACACCATCATGCATGATGCAACAATTGTCAAGCATCAATTGTCAAGGTAATATTAACTCTAAAAATGGTAATTTTAGTTGCATCCATTGCAGTAGAAAAGAGCTGTTTATTGATCTTGGTATTGCATACCTTATTATTCCTTCACACCTCATCTTCAACATATGACTGATGTAGTCACTATCATTAAAAAAAATGTCCCTCTATATGCCACCCACCTTACATTGCTTCCCATATGCATCTCATCATTCATATGTTGAAGATGAGATGTGAAGAAATAATAAGGTATGCAAATCATTTTCCAATATATGCATCAGCTAATACTACTAAGAGAAAAAACAGCTCTTTTCTACTATAATGGATGCAACTAAGATGACCATATATATAACCCTAATTTTTACAGTGGTATATATACTGCAAAAAAGGTGGTTCTTTTGACCAGTGTGTGTGGTCACCTCAATTGCATTACATGACTACTGCTATATATAACCAGTCCTAATAGGTAAGATATGTGGAACAAAATTGTTATGATTTTCTCTGTGAGATAAGGTATTATCACAGGGAGTATCATTGTCACTTGAGATATACAGACATCATTCCTTATACACTGCAAAAAATTAATGGTTGTTTTGACCAGCAGGTGTGGTTACCTAAGTTGCAACATATTCCCTTATGATGACTACAACCTCTCATGAGATGTGTATGATATCCCTTAAGGAATTACCTCTGTATATATTTCAAGACACAATAAGATTCCTTGTTATAGTACCTATCTCACAGGGGAACAGGGGAAATTACATATATGACCTAGTGGTATATTATAATGTCATGGAAGAACAACATTTACATTTACATATATAGACACTACATTGATCCATACACACAGTCATCATCCCCTGGGAATATTTAGTGAGGTTATATTAATGCATTTAGTTTTAACAGAATATGATACAACTGAGATAACCACACAGTTTGTCAAAACAATGGCCACTTTTTTTGCAGTGTAGGATATCCTATATATGTACCTCTTGGGAGGTTGTAGTTACAAAAAGTAGCAACTAAGCTCTAGGTAACCACACCTAAAACAACTACCCACTTTTTGCAGTGAACTGTCCAGGAAGACTGGGATACCACTGGGTACTGTACCTGACCCCCCTCACCAAGGACAAGCCTCTCAAAGAGAGTATGTGACTGAATGCCCTTAAGTAACTTTTAAGCAGATTCATGCTGTCAATAATGTGAATGTGCATTTCACTATACTGAGTGCATCACTCTAAAATTGATTTTGTTATAAAATTTGAGTTTTATCCTTTACCTGCATCTGAACTTCATTGTCAACAACCTATCAGCATACATGCTTACCTCTGCACAGCAAAACAATTGTTTGCATGTTTCACAGTAAAGACTAATCGTTAACATTGTTCTTTTTATCAATGCATACGCTGTGTATATAGGATTTCCACTAAGGAATTGTTGCAATGTGTTTTCCTCATCATTTCATGAAATGATGATTGAGTTAACAGTACACTGTAACTAATGGGACATACAAATACTGCAGTAATCCATACCTGGGCATGCATGCAGTTACTCAGTTATCGCACCATTACTTACTAGCATCCTACACACTCTTCTCACCTATATGTCTGCAACTTAGGTAATCATATATACTGCTAAGTTAAATTATCTGCCATGGGTGTGTGTCTCTTTATCTGTTGGTTTGTGTGTTGTGTACAACACACAAACTAACCCATGTGCATGTTAATTACAGAGGTTGTGACCTGATTGGCACATCATGTGAACACTGCATGATGCAACAATTGTCAAGCAACAATTGCAGAGGCAGAGAACCTGGGGGGGGGGGGGCAGGGGGGGATTGAGCCCCCACCCCCCCCCCCCCCCCACTTTTTGATAAGGGGGCTGAGCCCCAAAAATTGGAGGTTGTCATGAAGAATGTAATAGCCTATTCAGAATGAATTTAACAATCCCACCACTTCATGAACGCTGAGCCCCCCCCCCCCCACTTTTGATATGCTGTCTCTGCCTC
The DNA here is from genome assembly GCA_963970385.1 of Theonella swinhoei. Classification (NCBI taxonomy): domain Eukaryota; kingdom Metazoa; phylum Porifera; class Demospongiae; order Tetractinellida; family Theonellidae; genus Theonella; species Theonella swinhoei. The sequence continues at coordinate 3,615,096 of OZ019966.1, forward strand.
TGAATTGTCAAGGTTGCATCCTCATTCATGCATATTAAAGGTATGGTACAAGTTAGAACTTGAGTTTATCACCTTCTGAATGAGCTAGAGTTACCAAACTAGCTACCTACACACATCAAAAGTATATAGAATCAGCAAGGAAGAGAAGAGGGCTGAAATAACCCGAGTCATATTTTTGTACATGAGATATCTGCTACTACTACATCAACTATAAGCACGAGTATTGTATGTTGATGACTATACACACAGTTAATATAAACACTCATAAAAGTAATTACATATATAACAATTCTTCAGGGACAGAGAGAGACATGTGTTTTTGGATATATCTATGTAATGCTTAATTAGAAGCTAATATTAATTATAATGAACTGTGACCTCTTGTATTTAAAGAATTTCTACTTCATACATTCACGTACATATTTTCTACAGTTGCTTCTATTAAGTAGAAGAGTGTTTGCACTGCAACCAGTCTGTTCCATTCAATTTTCTATTTCAATTGTGTGACGACATAGCTGTTGTAGTTCCAATTAATTGTGTGCATGGACTTCTTCAATTTCTGTTGCCTTAAGAGCGCCACCTCACTTACAACGACAGTAGCCAATGGTGCAGACTTGTTGGTGGTAGCTGTTGTGGTGTGTATTGGTGCTCTCGGGGACAGGGTGTTAATGGCCTTACCATGCTAACCAGCAATGTTGGTGGTAGTAGTGGTGGTAGTGGTGGTGGTGCAATTACTGGTGGAGGTGCTGCATGTGTATTTTCACCAACAAAATGTTGAAGAAAATGGCTAAAGAAATATGTAAAGCAATAAATGGGTTCGAAAAGTTTGGGAAATTTTATGTAATCAGTTAAATATTTCCATATAAGGGATCTTAGAATAGTGCAATGGCTTTATTTTGTTGTAGTTGTGTAGCATGTGATTGTCTGTTAGCTGTCTCACATGATCTCTATATTGGAGAATATTCATTTTTTGGTTGTGCTGTTAACGTTCAGTTCAGTTCTTGTTGGCATGCAAACTCTAGTCTGTAACAGATGCTGTAAAATACGTACTTCTCTGATGAAGCATCCAGGGATGTAGAACTTAAACAGTGTATAGTTGAGCAAAAATCACAAGCACTGAATTCACATGTATATTGCAGGAAGTACATGTGTGTATGTACATAGGTAGCTATATGTAGAAGTATAAATATTCAGCTTATGTATGCGTTGTGACATATACATGAACCATGCACAAATGGTAAGATTACACAGTTAATGCAGTTCTTTTTCTTTTAGTCACCTCACATAGAGTGTGAGGTGTTGGAGTGCAATGTATGCAGAGGACTGTGACATAAACTTCACCACAATATCAGTAGAGGTAGATGTGTAATGTTTACCAATACGACGATAGAACCAGTCACTGGGACGGGTACACATCCCATCAACATTACTGCAGTAGGCCGAGCTCATCTCCCATACTGGTAGAGGCTGCCCATTTGATAGATGGTTATCCAATTTGAGTAGTGCACAAGTATAGTGATTCCCTATCACTGAATTGGGCACAGCTGCACCAAATCCAGGACAGGTGCCCTGTTGCGTGAACACATTATCAATGTTCTCATAGTTCCCAATAACAAATGAGTGAACATGACGTAGTTCAGGTGAAGAATCTTCTCTTAGCAGTACAGATATGCCATCCAAGAAATGTCCATTCAGATTACGGCTCTGCTCGGCTGAAAAGCTTGGTAAGAAACTTTGAAAATCACCAGCTGCAAATGCACTCACAGAGCCTCGAAACTCTGAAAATGAATCACTAGTCACTCTGATTGTAGCCTCTATCACTCCACCACTGTTACTGCACAGGAATGAGCCATTAAAAGAGTGTGCTGAGAGAGTGTATGGACACACAGGAACAGTTGTGGAGGCCTGAAAGTCCACCACTTTCTCCCAACCCCCTCCCAGTGTCTCCATATCACACCAGACCTGTTCATCTGCCCCACTATTGGAGTTGTGTACCCAGTAGAGGCCACTGACACCACTACATGCTGGACTCCAGAAGAGAATGTCACGACATGATTTGCCTACATTGTTAGATGTTACATGCTAAATTAACATAAAGATTCAGTATGAGACTTGCAATTGGGGTTGACAGTGACTGATACACCAGGAAAAAATAAATCAACTAGCTACTGATAGCTAGATGTCGACGTACGTACTATTGTAATAGGGCCAGCGACATGCAACTTGATTAATTTCTCACCAGCTAACAGAGCTGTAGTTCCATGTACACAACACGCAGGATCAGCTCCAGAAAAGAGATGAAGAAAGTATAAAGTTACAGCAGTAACAGCTGGCATCATCAAAGCGCTCGTGATGGTAACGTTCTACGCATGCGCAAAATAGTGGCAATTATACACTGTCTATTTTAATCATTTTCAGGGTGTATCATGTTACAAAGAGCATGCTTTAGATCATTTGCAGCAGTTTTCAAACCAGCATCTTTCAGCTTTTGGATCAGTCTATCCCAACAGTTTCTAGGATCCCTTTGTAACCATTCAGCCATCATTTCATCATTCGCAGCCTGACTCTTTGCCAAAGTCTTGATTTTACCCAGCTCAAATCCCAGATGTGGGGCTAAATCTCTCCAATGTGCTTCTATTTGATCTTTGATTCTCAATTCCTTTTGTCCTTTGCCGTCATTGTACTTGATAAGACCAAACAATCGCAGGTCAATCTTTTCAGCTGTTTTATGAGAAGATATATACTTATCATTGACATAAGAAATCTGGGGAGACTCTAAGGACTGGTGCTCTCTTGCAATTTGGAGTTACTATATATACATCATGTATAGTAATACAGACATAGTCCTAGCTGTGTGTCCCTACGTCACTATACACTAGGTGAATGCAGTGCGTTTTTTTTGGTGAGCGGAGCAAGCCCAACTGTTGTGTGCATGTAAGATTAGAAATCACTTAAAACATTACAGTATGTGTGTGGCAACAGCTTTTATAGAAAAATTGGCCCATTGGAACAATTAAGTAACTAAGTGGGCTTGCTCCACTTGCCAATTATACTCACAAAGAATAGTTGTTCCACCACCACCATAACTTGCCGTAATATCAGATGACATACCTGTTGATAAAATATATCATATAGCTCTTATGCATGGTGCTATGGTAGAAACACATACGTTCATGCAACAATGCATATATGTTAGCTACCACCAACGCATACTTGATGGGGCAGGATCACAGTCAATGATGAAAGACACTGGCTCTTTGGTTCCAGTCAGTGCCACAGTCACATCATCCTGTAGTGGACTCCTGTGTACGGACTTCAGCCTCAGTGGAATATGGGGAATAGCCTTCCCCGGTTCATACTCATTCACAGACCGTTTTGTAATCTACAAAAGTATGCATACACATAAAACGTATGAATTTAATACACTCTCCTTCTCTTGGTTGTGACAGCACCAGAGGGTGCAGGAGAGGGATATGAAGTGAGTGAAGCAGATGAGAGAGTGGTTATAGCTAGTGATAGGAGCCTGGATGCAAGTGGAGACTCAGCTACTACTGTATGCACATATTGACAAGAAAGTTTCAAGATTCATAAACCTCTAACGTGTACAGTAGAACCTCACTGAAGTGAACACATTTTTAGTAGATTGGTCCCCTTGATGAGGTTCAACTATTGGTTATTTACCTTTGCTGGTTGCTGCATTGTAGTTACTTTCCATCCTTCACTTGACTCCTTCCCTTCTGCAGAATGAGAACATACAATGCTATATACATCTAACAAAGGAACATTATGTTCTGTGGTCAATATACTCATATTTAGTCAATATGTACCTATAGGAATATCGACACTAATAGAGTCTTCGTCAAAGTCCACTTCTTGTTGTGCAATAACAACCCAATCATTGTACTCAGGGAGATGCTGTATATTGATAGAGGAGGAAAATATACAGTGGAACACTCTAATCAGGACATCCTGAATAAGGACACCTCAATAGTCAGGACAGTTTTTTGCCGTCCCAAATACCATCCTTGTGTATAATTTAACCTCAAACCACCTCACTAATCAAGACACTTTCATGTCTGAATTAGAGAGGTTCCACTGTAATAATTGAATGTATACTTTATTACATACCCCAATGTGATCGGCCAAGTTCACCACGACATGCACTTCGTACTTTGCAAGAGAGCTCTGTCTCATGAACACCTTTGTGTAGTATATAAACGGAGATTGATCAAAGAATTGAGCTATTGCTACGTTGGCGAAATGTGAGAATTCGATTTTGGCGTAGATTGTGTTGGCTTTGAAGTAGCATCCTTCGATGACTTTAAACTGGTATGGAGGATTCTGTTTGGAATTTGAATGAACGAATTTGATTGAAGAGGCGGAGTCGTGGTCATGCTGCATTTCGACAAGAACTGCCTGGGGCAACGGGTCACTGACACGTATCTGGTAGACAGCACTGACTAGTTCAGCATCATTAGCAATATCGTAGACTAGATCAGATCTCGAAACACTGAGTGCCTTCACGGTAATATCTACTTCTGTTCCAATATCTTGCTCAGGAAAATGTAGTTGAAGTCCACCCCATGTTCGATGAAATTCTTCTCCACAGTAGACAAATTTATCTGAATGGCATTTTTAGTACACATATTCATTTGCAAAGAAGGAGGAAATGTTTACTACAGGACCACAAAAATGCATAGTTTGTTTAGCCAAAGGCACCTGATTTGCATCTGAACAGGCACATCATCAGGATACTGAACTAAAGTATATTCACATTCACCTGAGCCCACTCTGATTTTTAGTTGCTCGTAAATACTATAGTGGCTAACTGAAGGAGCAGGCATTATCCGGAAGCAACCCAGCTGTAAAAGCTGAATCTGTAGGCTAGCTGTATAAACTGAGTGGGATGGTCAGTGGAGTATCCATACTTTCTTTATGGGACATACAGCTACCTTTTGACTAGTAAGGATTCATGCTTTTAACAAAAAATCGGCAGACTTGGAGGAGTGCAAGGAATCTACTGAATATTGGTTGAGAAATGAGAGTTATGGCCAATCTCTGAGGGCTCAGGTGAAGTCAAATAGACATTTAATCATGGCACTTCTGGAGTCTGGATTAGAGAAGCTGCACTATATCACTCTAAGTGGCAATACCTTGGGAAAGGCATATATATGACGACCATTTTGCTGGGCTGTAAATCCTTGGATGTTTAGGAGCTATCACTTCTTTCTCATCTGTATGCCATAGTGTTATACAACTGTAACATTTTGATACATATTTGCATGTTACGCATATATCTGTGTTCTACTTACCATCAATTCCATTTGCAATGGTACCATCTGTGGTGTCCTCTTCAGTTTGTGTCCCTACAGTACGCATTTCATTATTCTTCATCTCATAACGAGCAATTAATTTGTCAGTGTACTGTAATGCCGAGTCGAGTTGCAGGTTAACCAATTTCATTTCCTCGTGGGCTGACTCCACCTTCTGCTCTAATTCTTTCTTCTCTTGCTCCCAGTTCTTGGTTTTCTCCATGTGATCTGAGGCTGAGTCCAGTTGCAAATCTAGAAAGCGTATCTCATCCTCAACTAACTCTAGCTTTTCCTCTAGGCTTTTCTTCTCCTTCTCTAATCTCTCATTCTCGAGGATGACATTTTCCCACTTCTTATGCTGGTCAATGATACATTTGACTGGAATCACTGAGAGACACCCTATACATTGCACAGAAATGGCATAGTATACATACAGTAACAAATACTACTGCTCTATGTCTGTACATATTAATGTAAATGACATAATGAAACTGCCTAATAATGATGTGTACAACATTCTTCTCTTACCTACATCCAGATGAGTACCACATTTAATATCTTCCTTTTTAAGTGTTTTTTCATCATCACTGAATGGCAGTATCTGGTTTTCCAATGGAATTTCTTCAATCTCTTCAATTACTTCCTTCATGTCACGTATCCGATCATTAACATGACACACTAGGGTTAGGGTACTTCCTCGAGAAGTTGTGATATACAATTCCAACTCATTTGGCATCACTACTAGAGTCAGGGTATTTCCTGCCGAGATGTGGCAATCTTTAATCGACTTTTCTTGAAGCTCTGTACCCTCTGAGATCACCTGGTGGTGATGGAGTAACCGCTGCTTGTCTTGGGGTACCCCAATCTCCGGATTGCGAGTTATCATTTCCATGATGGTTGCTACAGGTTTAGATGGTATGACACCAAAGGAAACTGTAGTATGCCTGGTTTTGATGGAGATTGGGATCTCCTTGGGACAAACTGAGTTCAGAGTACATGCTGGTGTTATTCTACATTCTTCCACAGTTTTGCTGTCATTGAGTAACACACTTGATAAGTATAGGCTGTGTTCAACAGGGATTTTTGTTCTCATTCTGTTTTTTAACATTTTGATGGTATTTTTCTTCTTCACGCCAACAAAGATGCTAGTGAATGTCCCATCAATTGTAGCCTGTACAAAGACAGGGAACTCCTCAGGGGGTAGCAGGTACAGTGTACTCCCATCCGTTACCATGTAATCTCGAAGTGACTTGTCATTGTTGAGGAGAACATCACCATAAAACAGGTTCCACTGTTCAATAGGAAAATTGTCAGCCCCATCTGTAGGGCAATGGGTGGCGTCCATTAGCTCTTGAATTGACTGTTTTACCTCTTCAATTCTAGTGTGTAAATGAAACTTAGGCAAATTTTGAAGAGTCTTAGAAGGTGTTTTAACCATAAGTGAAAGTTGTACTTGATATGCTCTTTCAAGTGATAGACAAACGGTACTCTTATCACCGATTGAGTAGTTCTTTAATGTATTGCAATCATCAATCACCTTCCCCTCATAGAGTAATGTTTGCAGGTAGACAGGAATCTTCTCTCGATGTTCAATACAAGTCTTGAGTGCAGACACCTTCATTTCTTCGGAAGCTCTCATACTTATTCTTTTATCAAACCTCTCTACTGTTGCTCTCTCCATGCCACAGTGAATGTGAATGAAGACCTGGATTGGACCAATGAATTCAAGATGAACAATGTTTTGCCTGTCAGAAACAAACTTATAATCACTTAACAACTTTTGATGGTCCAGTTCTTCACCATTAAAGATGAGGCGCTGGTACGATCTTGGTATGCCTTCCATGTCTTCAATAGTTGATATTAATGATTGAATTGGTTTACTAGGTACTTCGTTGAAGCGACATATTTCCCTGTTAGTTCGACTTTTTACAGTTATTCGTCTTTCCCCTGGGCGGCGGACAAAGAGGTGAAGAGTTGCCTCACTCTCGATGTTGTAATACTCCAGTGTTTGGTAATCTTCAAGCACTTTACCGGCAAAAATGAGTTGTTGCTGATCAGGTGGAATTTTCTCATGGGTTTGGACTTTTCTCTTCAATTCTGCAATTGTGTTGGCCGACGCAACTTCTATTTTAAAACCAGTTCCTCCCTTCGTTTTTTTGATAGATATTTTCATACATCTGCTACCATTGGCACCACCACGGATGCACAAAGATAGGTCAAGAGTGCTTTCTCTCTGAACTCCATATGTATCTATCGTACCGTTTCGAAGTGTCTTGCCCATAAATGTGAGCTTCTGTTGACTTGGAGGGATTCCCTCCTTGCATTCAATTGCTGACTTGACTTTTGCGACTGTGTCGTACACTCCAATATCAACTGTTATGGTCTTTCCTACTAATGTTCTGATGAAGATCTGACCAGAATGACGTTGATATGCATGTACATCCAGTGTGACTTTGCACCCCCTACCAATAGCATAATGCTTGATTGTTTTACTGTCGTCTAATAGTTGGTTATGGAACATCAGCTGCTGTTGGTGGATTGGAATCTGTTCTGATTTAGCAATGGCAACTTTGACATCCATTATAGTGTTACTAGGTTCAACCTTTACAGTCAGATCACGACCAGTGCAAGAATTACTGATGAGAAGATCGTACTGACAGACTCGACGTATCAAATACAATTCATCATTGTTCTTAATACCATAGTCTTTCACCGCTCCGTTGTCTTCCACGAGTTTTCCATGAAAAATGAGTCGTTGCTCTTTCGGAGGGATACCCTGTCTTACACAAATCTTCCGCTTCACTTCCTGAATTGTATCACTAGTCTGAATATCAACTATAACATTGCCTCCTGTTACTATCTTTAGCTGCACGGAGATTGCCATGCTGAAGTATACAATAGCCCCAGACTTTATCCCACACTGACTTATTGTCTTGTCATTCTCCATTGCTGTCAGTTCTCCTGTCCCTGACATAGTGTGGTATAGACATCCTTTGCTGTCAGTGGGCATACGTAACTTGCTCAGAATTTGGTTCTTCACGCTCTCTACCAGTCTTTGCTCCCCAACTCTCACACACATCATCCTCCCCGACAGTACTCTCACATACAGTTTGCCCATCTCTCTGCAGAAGTCAGTTGAAAAACTTAACTTAAGGGGCATGCGCAGTCACACAGCAGATTGTACAATGGCAGATGTTTGAGAGCCTGGATAACAGTGGCACAACCTAGTATCGTCAACAGACTTTCATCTTTCAGTGAACACACACATTTCTCTGTAGCTATATTTCATGAATACACACAACCGCGTCATGATATACTTTATCCTGGCAGAATTTGGAGATCAGTCTTTCTCCATGCCAGTCCGGCTAATCTATTAGGTACGCGTTTTTCACATGCAAGGAGGACAATGAACTACCGATAGTTAACAAACCTGACAGACTCCCTTGTCTCCGGCCCCAACGTTTCCTATTTCTGCATGTGAGTAGGACTGGCTTTAGTGGGAGAGTCCCTAATAGGACCCTCCTACTTCCTTTAATTTGTTGCCTAGGTATCCGCATGTGCAGCCATTGTTTTGACACTTCAGTTAGCGGGCGGGCTATACCGGTCTTGCCGCCTTGACCGTGACGGCAATGCTGCCAGTGACGATGTCTCCCTCAACTCTGTGGCTCTCTCTACTTCCCCTATATTTACTGTTGTTCAGCAAGGGCCTCACAGTGGCCACTGACCAGCCCCAGCCGAAACCCCAGCTACGATATTTGGATGCTGAGCAAGGTGAAGATATGAGCGACTGCTGCCTTGTAAACAGCAGTGTACCTTGCAAGACCCTATACTATGCACTGCAGAATTGCAATAACATGACTGACAGTATCAGTAATCTGGAGCTGAGAGTGAGGCCAGGCTGGTACTATTACAGCAAAGATGCATCTGAAATTATAGTGAAAGGAGCAAATAATTTTACTCTTCGAGGGGACCCTGATAAACAAGGCAAAATTGTATTCCGTTGTCGTATTCCTTTCGATAATGACAGTTACAACAACCTTGCTATAATGGGGGGCTCCAATGTGACAATTAAAGGCATCACAGTAGAAAACTGTGGGCCATCTCCTGCTGGAATCTATGTGGAATCTGTGCACAGAATTGTCATAACCAACTGCACTTTCAGGTTTGTAAAGGACCTCATCCAGTGGAACTCTGTACAAGTATAAACCTACATCTATATATAGTAAACAAGGCATCTATATATGCAGGGTATACAGGATTTTTTATGGAGGGCGGGGGGAGATGTAATACCACAGGGGGTCTGGAGCGTGCCGCCCCAGAAAATATTTGTATTCTATGTTGTATGTGATGGATTTTGACACAATCTAAATATTGGCATTCGTTAGTGCCTGTTTTGGCCTAATTCTGGGAGGGGGGGAAATCCCAGTGCACCCCTCCTCTGTATATGCAACCCTGCAATGCCATATGTTTTTTAACCTCTGAAATCAGGACACTAATAATATTAGTCAGGATACCTTCTCCATGATCTAAAGGTGTCCAGATAGGCATCTACTCTTGGGCAGAAAAAAGTTGTGAAGTATTCTGTGAGTGTCCTTTTCTGGGTAGAGGTTCTAATGTATGTGCATGGATACATGTATACATTGTATGTGAGCATTATTTGATTAAAACCATCTCCCACTTAGGAACAATCTTGGAGGGGGGATATGGATTTTTAATGCACATGATGTGCAAGTAGACCATTGCACCTTCATGGACAACATTGGTGCTCGGCCTGACAGAAATGCCAACGACTCTGTCTTCAACTTCAGAACTCAAAGTTCTGGTGGGCTAGGCTTACTCTACTCCCAAATATCCAATGCCAAAGCTTCAGTACACAACTGTACATTTATTAACAACTCTGCCAGTGTCCACCCCTCCAATGCTAATGATCCTCGTCCTCAGGTTTATGCTCCGTTTGGTCATGGAGGAGGTATGGTCATTCGTTTCTCTAACTACTCAAATGACACTGCAATTGAAATCAGTGACTGCCTCTTTCTGGACAACCAAGCTCACTACAGCGGAGGTGCAATCTATGTAGTGATGATAAGACATCCGAGAAATAACTCTATGGTCATTCATAATTCATCATTTGTCAACTGCTCAGCTATGAACACCGGTGGAGGACTATCTGTACAGGTGAAAGCATACTATTTACTTGTATCTCACTGCTGTACAAGTGAATTGCAATGTCTGTATATGAAAATACTCTTCCTTCTATCAATCAGCCTAGTTCCCAGGCCCTTACCGTTGCCTGCATTGTAAGAATTAAAAACATAATGCTTAAGTCATTTATATACACATCAGGTGACGTGAAACAGAGCCTGGGAACAAGGCTATGTACATTGTATGATATAAACTTATCATCTATGCCATTACACATATTTCATTGTAGGTGTTTGATGTGGAAGAGAATAACATTGTATCAATAGTTGATTCCAATTTCACTTCCTGTTCTGCTGGAGAAGGGGGTGGAGCTCTTAGTCTTATCCTGGGAGACAGTCTTGCCTCGACCTCTCGACCTTCTAATAGCAATCCCACCCTCCTCAATGTGTCAAAGACATTGTTTCATAATAACTCTTCTCCCACTGGAGGCAGTGCAGTAGGGCTGGTGTCTAACACCAGAATTGATCAGTTCACATTCATTGCTAGTTTCCAAGACTGGTTAGTGGTTGACCTCATTGTTGCTTTTGAGTTATGTTGCTTCGCCTTTTTGTTGAGTTGTAGTGCCTTGTCTTTCTTTCGAAGCATCTTTGGATGTCAGAATTGACATGTGCATAGGAGAAGATGCTATTCATACACATGCATCCTGATTTAGCTTTTCTTCTCTCTCTCTCTCTCTCTGTGTGTGTGTGTGTGTGTGTGTGTGTGTGTGTGTGTGTGTGTGTGTGTGTGTGTGTGTGTGTGTGTGTGTGTGTGTGTGTGTGTGTGTGTGTGTGTGTGTGTGTGTGTGTGTGTGTGTATACTGTACGCAGTCAGTTCACTTGGAACCAGGCCAACGAGCAGGGAGCATTTCTGACATTTCGTTTCCAAGTCAGGTTCTCTGGTCTCACAACGTTCTCTAGAAATAAAGGAGGCGCCCTGCTGGTGTTCCAGACCAAGGTAGACACAAGAGGGAGATTGGTATTCCAGGAGAATACAGCATACATGGGAGGGGCTGTTACTCTCGAAGATCTGAGTTTGGTAAGACTGTTCCTTACAAGTCCATGTATGTTTTAGTGAGTGATTTAACTGAATTACATCTCTATCCTGTGAATATATAGTTCAATCTGTTTAAGGGTACAGAGATCATGTTCCATGGAAACAGAGCTGAGTTAGTGGGAGGGGCTATGTTAGTAAACAACCCCAACCTAGCCCATGATGTGGACCCAATCTTCAATGCCATCTGCTTCTTCCAGTATGACCCTGGAAAGTCCATCACCTCTGATGAATGGGTGGGTGTAACTAAAGTACAAATTCATCTCTCTGTGCAGTTCTCCTCACAAACGACGTGTCCTGGTTAACTTGAAAAGTACAATTTCAAGCTATAAAATATCCTGTTTATTAAGGTGTTTATTAAGGTGTTGCTCATCAAGGGTGTCATAATAAGAGGGGTTCTGTGTGTGCTCTGTTCCCTTTTATAAGCCGAATACCACATTATCATCTACCCATTGACTTACATATACTTTCTACTACTCTAAACTTCTTTTTTTGCACACAGAATGTTACTATTTCATTTGTGAACAACAGTGCTGTGTCAGCTGGAGCTGCTATCTATGCCATCAACATCTCAGTATGTCAGTACACCTCTAGGATGTGTGAAGATGAGGAGAAGCTCACCACTGATTACCAGCGCTCAATCTTTAGTGGTCCACCATTCCAGTTTGAGTGAGATTATATGTACTGCGAATGGGGTGGAGGAATGGAAGAAGTGTGTAGACAGTAGTTGAATGAAACTGCACTAACCCCTGAATGAGATAAACACTTTTGCTGCCCCACCAATGGAAGTAACACTTCTTTTTGTCCCAAACATTAGATATATAGTTATCACTGTAAAGGGAAGGAGGGAGTGAGGGAGGGCAGGAGGGAGGACTTTGCTAAGGATATGGTTGTTGTTTGGTCTTTCACAGAGGAAATAAAGTGATGGAGAAACAGATCGTCCCTGACATTGCTACAGAAGCAGCAGTACTCAACATTACTCACAATGTAAGTCAAAATGTCAGAGGGAAAACCTGTGAATCATGCACAAAGGTAAAACCTGTGTAGTCAGACACAACACATAACTAGCCTTATTTCTAGATCCTCCCATAATAATTATGTATGGAAAATGTTTAGAGGAAGGTAATATAGCTGACACCTAATTGATACCAAAGAATGCCTTCACTTGGTCTAGCCAGTGTAATGTAATACACCACACTCCTACAATCTATCTCACCGCAGCAAGAGCTAAGCTCTCCAGGAGACTTGCTGTCCATTGCATTACAGGCACGAGATCAGAGTGGCAATTTGAGAGAGGCTATATGGACCATAGAGACTCAGAACACAGCACAATACAACTCATCCAAGGTAGTCAATTTTTTGCCTACCTCGACACTTGCATTCTGCGATGCTCTTAACCAATTGAGTCAATATCGTGGTAGCATGTGTAATTCTGAGTTATTCAGCATGACATACGTGTACGTAGCATCATGACAATAACAACAGGACATTTGAGATTGCATGCATCATGTACTGAGATTGCATGGATCTTTTACTATATGCTTATACAACCACTACACTATGCACAATATGTACAGGTAGCCATGACTGTAAGTCAGATAAAGGAATCTATATTTCTCACACACAGAGTTTTAGCTACTTCAGTCTCCCTGCCTCCCAGTCCTACATCTTCAATAAGACATTTGAAGTGGAGAATGCATCACTGTCTGTGTGTACTGACTGGACTCAGGAACCCATGCCAACTGGTGATAGGGAAGCTCTCAAGTTTTTCATCATTGAAGAGCTCACAGGGGAAGTGGTTAGTGCATGATTAGACACGTGTCATTTTGGTAGAGGCTCATTGATCCATATGTCCCGATCAGTAAGGTGTCCTCATTAGTGAGGATGCAAAGTATAAACAATGTACCGTTCAGGAGTGTATTTGCCCAGCACTATAATTGGGTGAGTGTGACCGAGCACACCTAGTCATATAACTGGAATATTTTGTCGTGTATGCATTTTTGTCACCAAATATATTTTACACATACACTTTCGATTTTTCATCATTATGTAATGCACATAATGTTCAATTTTCAGTTTTTCACTCACATCTAGTATATACATTTGTGTAGGGAATACATGTAATTGTATATATGCCTGAGTTCTCTCTCTCTATCTACAGGTAAATGAAGAGAATGTTTTTTTCAATGTAACGTGTTGTCATCCAGGCTATAAGTACAGGTCTGAAAACAAAACGTGCTCCTTTACATCCAGCTACCCTCACATCCTCAGACCCAGTACTGATAACAGACATGTATACCTCAGTGTGAGTCACACATCACTGTAGTTATAGGCCCTTCACATAATGCACAAGGGCTGATCCAGGGAGTGGATAGGGTGGCTATCCACCCACCTCTCATCCACCCCTCTACATTACTATTAGGCCTGGATCTACAATAGATGCACGATGGCTAGTGCTCGCAGTGTTATTGGGGGGTGGCTAATTTTTGCACATTGATGTGTCATACCTACTTAGCCACCCCTCTGAAATATTTCAGGATCAGCACCTGATGCATATGTAAATACCGTGTGTGCTGGTTCCTGAAGCCCCATGGTTCGTCCACCACTGGTATTATGCGAGTGGTGCAGGGATACACATAGAGTCAGTGTACCTTTTGGCCGTACAAAATCAGCTTTGGTACACTGACCACATATATACATGTACATACGTAGCTATGATTCCACTATATACCTGACCACTACTATAAAGAATGTAGCTCTCCCTCCTGTACACACATACACACAGCCAAGTCACTACGCAGGGTTCTACAAGGACCAGTCACTCAAGGAGACCTACTTTTCCATTGTCCTCATGCCAGAACCCTTCCAGAGCTGTGAACAGGAGGATAGCAACCAGTTAGGCTGCCTCTACAAGTATGGCAGTCCTTATGAACAGTGCATAGGAGGCAGGAAAGGTCAAGACTCCTCTGTTTAGAGATTAATTTTGCCTTTGTTGTACCATACACATTGGAACAGAAAGTGTCCTGATTAGTGAAGTGTTGGGTTGGAAAGTTCAATTGATGTCCTGTTTATTCAGGTGCCCTCAATCTCCATCACTTGTTAGAAAGCCTTAGCTGTACAAACACCTTTTTACTAACTGTACACACAATAAATTAGTCCAGCATAAGGAAGCCCACCTAGTAATGCAGCTGGAAAATTTTGCATGTATATAGTGTTACCAAATACCAAATATCCTTTTATACGTACAGTTTTAATATTGTTTTTGTCATCCTGCACATCATGACCAGGGGGGTCACTCCCTTTGTCCACAATGCAAATGCGAGGACACCTCAATAAACAGGACATTTAATACAAATATACATACAACCAACTGTAGGGTTCATGTGTGGCGCATGTCCAGATGGCCAGGGAGTTGACCTCACTCTACGCTCCTGTAAGAAATGTGGTCCTTCCGATACTGTGTCTCTAGTCATCATATGTGAGTCACTGGAAATGATATATGCAGTGGTACATAATTAGGACACCATTGGGACTAACTTTACCGGCCTCACTCTCTCTTTTCTCACAGGTATGCTAGTGGTGGTGGGCTCTATCCTGGTGCTCACATTTAACATTGGCGTACCCAATTACCTCAAAGGATTCCTCTTTTTTGCTCAAGTTGTTGGCTTTGTCTATCGTTATGGAGCAGCTAATGACACTCTGACTTGGGTACACCCTCCATTTATGGATACTTCACTAATTAGGACACTCACTAATCAGGACACCTCACTAGTCAGGACACACATCTGTCATGCAAGTGTCTGCATGGATTGGAGAGTTTCCATTCCTAATCCTCTCTCTTCCAAACATGATGGGATAGAGCCAAGTGTTCTGATTGCCAAACCTCAGGCTGACTGCTTTAGCAAAAATATTTTAATACATTATGTGTATATATAATAGCTATATTATTGGCTGTTATTCAGGATTTTCACCTGTCTCATCTCCTGGGGTTCAGTTTGTACCTACCTATATGCCCCTTCACTAATTTCTCTGCTCTGTGGGCAGCTGCATTTGGCCTGCTTCCCTGTATAATGGCCACACTTACAGTCCTCACATATATCCTATGGTGAGTCTGTGTACAGCAGTTATATCGTTAGTTGAGCTGATCTAATCTGGACTCCCATACATGTGTCTCAGGAGTAATTATAGGTTGTATTTGAAACAGTAGAAAGTGTCCTGCTCCCTCATTTCAGGGGTCCTAATTAGAGGTACACAACAATAATAATTTGCCAACACAGTTTAGGGTGAGAGTACAATAAAGTCTTAAGGTCTTTCTTCTTTAGCAAAAGTACAACTCTCTCTCCGTCTTCCCTCCCCTAGTGCTCGTGTGGTCAAACCTCTAGGTCAAAAGAATGTCTTTCGGGGCATATGGCTCATTGTTCTATTTGTCTACAAGTACATAGCAGACACTGTGGCCAACATCCTCAAATGTGTTACTCTGGAGGGAGATGAGGTGCAGAAGAGACATTCCTCCAAGCTAGTGAGCAATGCAAATACTGTAAACCCTATGGCTACCATGGAGGGGGGACACGACTATTCCATGCCCATTCCTATTAGTTAGGCTTGAGAAGCACACCAAATTGAAAATAACTGGTTTCCTGAAAAAAGTTCTAACCATTTAGCTGGTTCCACAACTGAGAATTTCTACATGTATATATCCCTATTGCCCAATGCTGCAGGTATACTTCTATGATGGCAATATTCCATGTTTTTCTGGAGAGCACTTGGGACTGGCCATACCAGCACTGCTACTGCTGGTGTTTGTGGTACTACTGGGACCTGCCTATATCATACTTATCAGCTTCAAGAGATACAAGGTGCAGTAGTACAAGTACTGGAGATACAAGGTGTAGTACTCTAGTATAAAAGAGATACAAGGTGCAGTAGTACAAGTACTGGAGATACAAGGTGTAGTACTCTAGTATAAAAGAGATACAAGGTATAATACAAGTACTGGAGATACAAGGTGTAGTAGTACAAGTACTGGAGATACAAGGTGTAGTAGTACAAGTACTGTAGATACAAGGTGTAGTAGTACAAGTACTGGAGATACAAGGTGTAGTAGTACAAGTACTGGAGATACAAGGTGTAGTAGTACAAGTACTGGAGATACAAGGTGTAGTAGTACAAGTACTGGAGATACAAGGTGTAGTAGTACAAGTACTGGAGATACAAGGTGTAGTAGTACAAGTACTGTGGTATACAAGCTGCCTCACATTTAGTAGTTGCAGAGCGCACAGGCATGTATAAGCCCTCATACATGCCTGTCTGGGCTCTGCAACTGATTTGGTGGAAGTTAACATAGTCATCACTTTAGAAGTCAAAGTACATGATTATGAAGTGACTATAATGTCTTCGAGATCATTTATATTGAGATTAGGTATTGGTGCCTCTCATTGTGTTTTAATTGGTCTAGGGTGAACAATAGGCATGTATGACTTTATACATGCATACAGTCACACATGAGGTTACCTAGTAACTTATGCTCATTAAATTTTGTCTAACTGCCTTGGGCCTATTATATTTGTACCAAGTTGTGTATCATCATCTATAAGGGATATTTAGCTGAGAGGAGAATAATCTTGAGTTTGTGTCCACCTGCAGACCACTCAGGCATTTACTGATGTGATCACAAATGGTCTGAAACTGAGGATGAGGTGGTGGGGAGGATTTGATCTTCTGCGGAGACTCATGTTCATTGTCTCTGTCATTATCTTTGACTTTTTCCAGCCAGATTATGAGCAGGTGACTACCACATTCCCTCCTTCACATGAAATACATGGGACAGAGTGTCCTGATTAGTGAAAATGTCCAGATTCAACCATTTGGGACAGCCTGTGTATTCCACTACATGTCTTCTTATTTTTGAATAAATAGTAGATGTTAATTTTCCTCCACTTATCTGCTCCAGTTCTCCTTGTGTATAGTCAGTGTGATTGTATTGGGTGTCCTCTGCCTCTCTAAACCCTACACTGATCTCTGCACTAACATCATTGAGGCTGCCATCCTCCTCGACTTGCTAATGATTGCATTCATCTTCCTCAACACAAAAGAATCTGGAGTCGTGAATCCGGCCCTATTTCAAATCCTCTTACTCTTGCCTTACCTGTACGCCATCATCATAATCACCTGCAAGATTGGAACCTTCTTATGGTTAGCATTTTATGATTAATATACACTGTACTGCTACTAATAGCATAGCACTGCATGCATGGTCTCGCATGTAACCAGTAAGCTGTATATATCAGCATTATGTAACTCCATATAAATGCACAATTAACAGCAACACCTACCTAGAGAATCCATCTTGGCACCTAGCAAGTGACCTATTGGGGCTGCATGTTTATATGGAGGCATGATGTAATGTCTATAGTATGTACATACATACTTTGAAAGTGCCACTTTTCTCATGTCTTGCAAGGGTCAATCTGAATTCAGTACCTGTATTGTCAATGTCTCAGTGGTACATTATATAGGATGTGTACTGTGTGTAATTATTTAAAGACCTTCATTGTAGCTCTGCATTGTCAATTAAAACTGTCATCACCATAAGAATTGTGTACAATTCCCTACTTTAACACAGCATTTTTCAAATGCAGGAGTAAATACAGTCCTATGGGAACCAGAGAGACAATCAAGTCACTGACACATAAGTTGCAGTCCAAATTAAAGCCCGTCAAAGTCAAGTCCCATCCAAAAGGCCTCCTAGTAAAGAGTAGTTCTACAGATCATTCTGTAGTAGAAGATAGCCAGTCACTAGTGCCACTTGGAGAAGAGGGTAGTATGGAGGGCGTTTATGATACTTCCTACTCACTATATAGAGAGGAACTGTTGGATAATCTACCTGAATGATGATGAGTGTGTAATAGTGTATATACATGTTGTATAACACTTTTCTCCTATATTTTAAGTCATACTGATATTAGTGGATAATTAAGCTTAACTTACAGCCAGTAACCCTTTATTCTTTTCAATCGAGCCCTATTGAATTTCAATTATTTGATATCCACACTCCAAGATAGTCTAGTATTGAATATTTCATAAAAGGCTACCACTCTAAATCTCATCCAAATATTACATGTGTTGGTCTTGGCTTCCAGTTTCCACTCTTTGCAGAACACATTTAATGGTTTCTTGACAACATCATCTGCATACCATGCACGAGTGTGTCTATAGCCCTATGTACACTGTCTTTGTGGAGCAGGAGTGAATGTGCCCTCAGGTTCATATAAAAGTCATCTCTACATTATTTCACCTATCACAAAATGCATGCCATACATGTATGAGTCTGAGGTCTGCTCCTTAGAACCCATTGTGGTCAAATCAATGGAATTTGCATTATTCTGTACTAATAGCGGCTGAGGATGCCACTATGTCTACAGTACATTTTATTGCTGCTTACTTTGATTGTATGTAGCTACTTAGTACAAGCTAACCGAACTACCAACCTGCAGTGGGCAGTTTCTGCAGGTACTAAATGTACATATTTCCCCTTGAAGTCATGTTAACAAATTAAATGATAAGATACTCTAACAGTTCAGCTTTTATTAACCTCTATATACAATATTTCTATATACATGTAAACTAAACAAGTTTTCTACTGCTAATCAGAGTCAATGTACTTTGGGTTACGCCAGTTCAGGTCTGCAGGGCTTAATGGGCTTCCAAGACAATCAAGCGAGTAGCTTCTTCTGTAGTATTAAAGGTTGCTACCATCCTATTGCCCACACCAAAACCCCAGTAGTTTCCATTAGCAGCCTTAAGGTGGACAAAGTGTGCTCCAGGCCACCACATCTCAGAGATAGGATCTCCTACCTCCACCTCAAACTGTGCTGCAGTGGTAATGGCACTTGCAGTTGGTTGAATAGTGTTTCCACTTAGCTGGAGATACTTGGTCGTTCCCACAGGTGTAAGGGCAACCTTTCCACTATGGAGAGTGCTGGCAACAAAACGACAAAATACATCCTGCTGAGTTTTTGTCGATTCAATGTAGTTATAACCTGCATCACCACCATAGTTGATAAGGGAGAGGAACTTGTTGTTACTTCCTAACATGAGATATGTTTGACCAGCTTCAAATACATCTTGCTCATGACTGTCAGCAAATACAGCAGCAATCACAAAAAGGAGAATGAGCAGTGACTTCATTTTGATAGCAGCACTCAAAAAGATCTCTTCTACAGCTGAGGACAGAAAAGATATGAAACACCTCATATTGTAGCTATCATAGCTATACTAATTTCACACATACTTTGCTTCTTGGTAGGTCCAGATGTAGGGTTGCTCTTCTGATATTGTTCGAAGGTCGTGATTCTCAGTGTAGACAACAGTCCTTTTATACCAAACCATCACACATTGCTCAACATAAAAGGTTAAGCCATGGTATGATTATCTCAGTTAGTTTTCTCTTAGGCTTCCGTTATTCGTCCTGGTGTGTATCACACCCTTTCCACCCATCCTGGAAGAAGAAAGGATGTGGTACTGGACTATGGGAAGTACCGAGAATGAACTGAGATTTATTCCTCCTGGGTGTGTGTTACTAATTACTAAAACCTTTCCACCCATGCTGGAAGAAGAAAGGATGCAGTACTGGACTATGGGAAGTACTGAGATTGAACCCTAGCATGCCATCATTCCCTGCCTTGCTGCTTGTTTCATGTCATCATCCTCTGACAGTCCTGTACCTCATCCTTTCTTCTTCCAGGATGGGTGGTCCACACAGGGTGGAAAGGTTGTAGTAATTAGTGAGTCACACCCAGGAGGAATATATCTCAGTTCAATCTCAGTACATCCCACAGTCCAATACTGCATCCTTTCATCTTCCTGGATGGGGGGAAAGGGTGTGATACACACCCCGGATGAATGACTGAAGCCTCAGAGAAAATCTAACTGAGATAATCATACATTTTATGTAGAGCAATGTGTGATGGTTTGGTATAAAAGAACTGTTGTCCACATTGAGAATCACAACCTTCAAGCAATATCAGAAGAGCAACTACAACTTTCGAGCAATATTGGAAGAACCCTACATCTGAACCTACCAAAGAAGCAAAGTATGTGCAAATTAGTATGTAATAATTATATAGCTACGTTAGCTACAATATGACATTTTCAACTTTCTGTCCTCAGCTGCAGAGGATATCTTTGACCACTGGTGTGAAAATGAAGTCACTGATCATTCTCTTTTTTGTGATTGCTGCTGTATTTGCCGACAGTCATGAGCAAGATGTATTTGAAGCTGGTCAAACATATCTCATGTTAGGAAGTAACAACAAGTTCCTCTCCCTTATCAACTATGGTGGTGATGCAGGTTATAACTACATCGAATCGACAAAAACTCAGCAGGATGTATTTTGTCGTTTTGTTGCCAGCACTCTCCATAATGGAAAGGTTGCCCTTACACCTGTGGGAACGACCAAGTATCTCCAGCTAAGTGGAAACACTATTCAACCAACTGCTGGTGCCATTACCACTGCAGCACAGTTTGAGGTGGAAGTGGGAGATCCTATCTCTGAGATGTGGTGGCCTGGAGCACACTTTGTCCACCTTAAGGCTGCTAATGGGAACTACTGGGGTTTTGGTGTGGGCAATAGGATGGTAGCAACCTTTAATACTACAGAAGAAGCTACTCGCTTGATTGTCTTGGAAGCCCATTAAGCCCTGCAGACCTAAACTGACTCTGATTAGCAGTAGAAAACTTACACGTATTGTTAAAGGTTCTTTGGTAGTGTTGCTGATGAGATGTTAGAGCATGTTAATATCATTTGTCGTTATCATGTTTGTGCATGCTTTGAACACTTGGCGATGACTTCAAGAATTGGTGAGGTTGCATTTTGTATACCTGGCTCTTTCTCACCTTGCAGTAAGCTTATAAGGGTAGTACTAAAAGGAGGAATCTGGAAATGGGAAATTAGGAAATGTGAAAATGCGGAAATATGTATATGTAGTACCTGCAGAGACTGAAGCTCTGCAGGTCGGTAGTTGATTAGCTTGTACTACGTAGGTATGTACAATCAAAGTAGGCAATAAAACTGTACTGTATACGACTAGGGAGCATCCTCAGCTGCTTAAATAGAGAAATGTCATGCAAATTTCCATTGATTCGAGTTGACCAGGTCCCTCTTTCAACTGCCCACATGATATGATGCCCTGATAATTGCACCAGATGTTAATGGATATGGTAAGCATGTGAAGAGAGACGAGGTTGGGACACAGACATGCTATATACATCAATGTACCAACAAAATGTATAGCATGTCTGTGTCCCAGTCTTGTCTCTGTTCAATTCCTTAAAATTTCAAGACCCAGGTCGTGCCCCAGGGACAGCCTGGGATGGTAGATTAGGATTGCTGAAACATCCTATAGTGTCCTACAGATAGGGTATAAGACATGTATAAAACTTGTAAACTTAAAGTGCTGGCATCGCATCATGGTAGCAGGGAGTATATACAGCCCTGAAAAATTCAAAAAATTACATATGTACTATGTACTTTGTATGAAGCCATTTTGGTTTCCCCATCGTATTAGTCAGTTTTATAGCTACTTTTGATGGTTTACCACATATGTACATGTATGTGAGTGCAAGATGTCCAGGGCTGCTAATATCCTGCAACATATGCCATGATCAACACCTATAGCACATGTACATGTATGACATGTGTGGATGGAGGTGCAGTGTACCGTACTCTGCAACAGCTCTGTACAAAACAGTTCTGCTCTGTACAAAACAGCTCTGTACAAAACAGCTCTGCTCTGTACAAAACTCTGCATATTTTTGTAACCTTAAATATACATGTGCTGCAATTGCTGCATATCACGTCATCACCAAGAGGAATGCCACTGTTCAGAGCATGCGCAAACATGATAACAACAAATGATACTCTAACAGTTCATCACAACACTATCAAGGATACCTCTACAGTATTTCACAAGTTTTTATATATACATGTAGACTAAACAAGTGTTTTACTGCTAATTATAATCAGAGTCTGTGCAATTTGTGTTACGCCAGTTCAGATCTGCAGGGCCTGCTTATGGGGCACTCAATGCAATCAAGCGAGTAGCTATTTCCTTAGTATCATAGGTTGCCACCATCTTATTACTATTGCTCTCAATACCCCAGTATTTCCCATTGTTAGCTTTAAGGTACACATAGTGTGCTCCAGGCCAATATGTTTCAGAGATAGGATCTCCCACCTCCACCTCAAACTGTGCCGCAGTGCCAAGGTCACCTGCAATTGTTTGAATGTAGACCCCATGTAGCTGGAGATACATATTCCTTTCCACAGCTCTAAGGGCAATCTTTCCATTGTAGAGAGTGCTGGCAACAAACCGACAAAATACATCGGGCTGATTCTTTATTGACTCAATGTAGTCATTAACACCTCGAGTACCCCCATAGTTAATGATAGAGAGGAACTTGTTGTTATTTCCTAAGATGAGGTATGTTTTGCCAACTTCAAATACATTATGTATTGTGGGATCATCGTTTTCATTTTGATACTCAGACACCAGTTCCTCGATCACTTCCTCGAGCGGGTTGGGAACTGCGAAGGCCGATGCAGCGGCAATCACAAAGACGAAAATTAGCAGTGACTTCATTTCACAACAGCAGTCCAACCTAGAATATCCTCGACAACTGAGGACAGAAATATCTATTAATTAATAGCTATATTATATTATATATATTGATTTCCACGTACTTTAATTCTTGGTAGGTCCAAATGTAGTGTTACTCAGTCTCTGATATCTCTTGAAAGTTGCTTCGCAGTGTACAGACCAATATAGATATATAGCAGACCTTTCCAGTTGTATCGTCAGCGTAACGGAAGTGCATATGTAGGGTATCCATCCTCAAAATATGTTGATGTGATGTGAGATGTTTTAGGAGAATGCGTCTCGGCAACAATTTCATGTTTCCCTATCAAAAGCAAGAGATGGGCATGCAAAAATCATAAGATGCGTAACCCAATGGTGTAGGGAAGGGTTTTACGCATGTTATGCCCATCCCTTGCCTTTGCCTTCATGGTGCTCCTTATTTCTCATGCCATCATCTCTGCTTTGGCCTGCATGTACTGCATCTTTTTCCTGTACTTTTTAGCATTGTCATCCCTATATCTACATCCTTTAACATTTTGATGAAATGTTTTTACACTTGTATCACTTGTTTTTCGTATTTAACACACGCGAGCCCCACCCTTTTGCTCCTCGCGGTCACGTGACGCGCGCGAACAGGCCTACACGTATGAGCCTGAGGTCTGCCCCACATATGCAGTCCAAGGATCAGGACACCGCAGTAGAAGGAGGAACCTATTACAATGGAAATTTCCATGACAGCTGGGGATGTTCACTATGTCTACACTACATTTTTTATTGCTGCCTACTTTAATTGTATGTGGCTACGTAGTACAAGCTCTTAAAGTCATCACAAAGCTGAATGTCACTGTTCAGAGCATGCGCAAACATAATATATTTCAAATGATAACATTCTCTAACAGCTCATCTCTATAACTACAAAGAAATGTCTAACCTCTACAATATTTCTATATACATGTAAACTAAACAAGTTTTCTACTGCTAATCAGAGTCAATGTACTTTGGGTTATGCCAGTTCAGGTCTGCAGGGCTTAATGGGCTTCAAAGACAATCAAGCGAGTAGCTTCTTCCTTAGTATTAAAGGTTGCTACCATCCTATTGCCCACACCAAAACCCCAGTAGTTGCCATTAGCAGCCTTAAGGTGGACAAAGTGTGCTCCAGGCCACCACATCTCAGAGATAGGATCTCCCACCTCCACCTCAAACTGTGCTGCAGTGGTAATGGCACCTGCAGTTGGTTGAATGCTGTTTCCACTTAGCTGGAGATACTTGGTCGTTCCCACAGGTGTAAGGGCAACCTTTCCATTATGGAGAGTGCTGGCAACAAAACGACAAAATACATCCTGCTGAGTTTTTGTTGATTCGATGTAGTTATAACCCGCATCACCACCATAGTTGATAAGGGAGAGGAACTTGTTGTTACTTCCTAACATGAGATATGTTTGACCAGCTTCAAATACATCTTGCTCATGACTGTCGGCAAATACAGCAGCAATCACAAATAGGAGAATGAGCAGTGACTTCATTTTCACACCAGCAGTCAAAGATATACTTTGCAGCTAAGGACAGAAAGTTGAAAAATTATGAAACACCTCC
This sequence comes from Theonella swinhoei, assembly GCA_963970385.1. Taxonomy (NCBI): domain Eukaryota; kingdom Metazoa; phylum Porifera; class Demospongiae; order Tetractinellida; family Theonellidae; genus Theonella; species Theonella swinhoei. Next base: position 3,639,872 of record OZ019966.1, read on the forward strand.
TATTGTGGCTAATGTAGCTATATATTACATTCTAATTTGCACATACTTTGCTTCTTTGGTAGGTTCAGATGTAGGGTTCTTCCAATATTGCTCGAAAGTTGCAGTTGCTCTTCTGATATTGTTCGAAGGTTATGATTCTCAGTGTAGACAACAGTCCTTTTATACCAAACCATCACACATTGCTCCACATGAAATGTATGATCATCTCAGTTAGATTTTCTCTGAGGCTTCCGTTATTCGTCCTGGGTGTGTATCGTACCCTTTCCACCCATCCTGGAAGAAGAAAGGATGTGGTACTGGACTATGGGAAGTACTGAGAATGAAATGAGATTTACTCCTCCTGGGTGTGTATTACTAATTAAACAACCTCTCCACCCTGTGTGGACCACCCATCCTGGAAGAAGAAAGGATGAGGTACAGGACTGTCAGAGGATGATGACATACAACAATGCTAGAGTTAAATCTCAGTAGCTCCCATAGTCCAATACCGCATCCGTTCTCCTTCCAGGATGGGTGGAAAGGTTATAGTATAGTGCTACACACCCCGGAGGAATAACGGAAACCTCAAAGAAGATGTAACTGAGATAACTGCATGGCCAGAGTTAAACTGACTTTAACATTTCAAAGTAAATGATGAGAAACACAGCAGACTATTTTAAGTAACCTGATTTTGAAAACAGCTTCCTAAACTGCAAGTTGAGTAAATGGATGGTGTACTACAACTAACTTGAATATTTTTGTCAATGAGCTCAACTATTTCTGAAAAACAATCCTATACTTCAAGTTCCATGATAAGATTCTCAGAGTAGATTTCACAATCACATCTGTTAAACCCAACAATAATACCACACACAATCCCAGTGTAAAAACAAAATGTTGAAAGATGTAGGGATGGAAATGCCTAAGAAGCAGGTAAAGTAGACTAACATCACATTATCATGTAAACTTGCTACATAAACCCAACAATAATACCCTAGTAAAAACATATTTCATTTGAAGGATATAGGGATGAAAGAGCAATAATTAGAAGTGTATAGATATAAGGAAGCAACAAGCAGCAAGGGAGAGGATGATGGCATGCTAGGGTTCAATCTCAGTACTTCCCATAGTCCAGTACCACATCCTTTCTTCTTCCAGGATGGGTGGAAAGGGTGTGATACATCACCAGGACGAATAACGGAAGCCTCAGAGAAAATCTAACTGAGATAATCATACCAGGGCTTAACCTTTTATGTGGAGCAATGTGTGATGGTTTGGTATAAAAGGAACACTGAGAATCACAACCATCGAGCAATATCAGAAGAGAAACTGCAACTTTCAAGCAATATTGGAAGAACCCTACATCTGAACCTACCAAAGAAGCAAAGTATGTGCAAATTAGTATGTAAGCTACGTTAGCTACAATATGACATTTTCAACTTTCTGTCCTCAGCTGCAGAGGATATCTTTGACCACTGGTGTGAAAATGAAGTCACTGCTCATTCTCCTTTTTGTGATTGCTGCTGTATTTGCCGACAGTCATGAGCAAGATGTATTTGAAGCTGGTCAAACATATCTCATGTTAGGAAGTAACAACAAGTTCCTCTCCCTTATCAACTATGGTGGTGATGCGGGTTATAACTACATCGAATCGACAAAAACTCAGCAGGATGTATTTTGTCGTTTTGTTGCCAGCACTCTCCATAACGGAAAGGTTGCCCTTACACCTGTGGGAACGACCAAGTATCTCCAGCTAAGTGGAAACACCGTTCAACCAACTGCGGGTGCCATTACCACTGCAGCACAGTTTGAGGTGGAGGTGGGAGATCCTATCTCTGAGATGTGGTGGCCTGGAGCACACTTTGTCCACCTTAAGGCTGCTAATGGGAACTACTGGGGTTTTGGTGTGGGCAATAGGATGGTAGCAACCTTTAATACTAAGGAAGAAGCCACTCGCTTGATTGTCTTGGAAGCCCATTAAGCCCTGCAGACCTGAACTGGCGTAACCCAAAGTACATTGACTCTGATTAGCAGTAGAAAACTTGTTTAGTTTACATGTATAATGAAATATTGTAGAGGTTAGACATTTCCTTGATAGTGTTGTAGTTATAGAGATGAGCTGTTAGAACATGTTATCATTTGTTATATATTATGTTTGCGCATGCTCTGAACAGTGACATTCCAACTTTGTGATGACTTCAAGAAGTGGTAACATTTATTTGTGGTCTATATACCAGGCTATATATATACATACATCTGGTACCTGCAGAGGCTGCAACGCTGCAGGTCAGTGTTTGGTTAGCTTGTACTACGTATAGCTACGTATAATCAAAGTAGGCAGCAATAACAACTGTACTGTAGGCATAGTAAGCATCCTCAGCCGTTAATATAGCTACAAGTAAATAAAAATTTGAACATAAAAAAGGAACGGAGACAAGATTGAGACAGAGACATGTTATGGTGTACCATAATGTTACGTTGATATATTATAACAACTTCATACCATGCTCTTAACAGTTTTAAAACATGTATAATTAACATTAATATAAAGAAAATGTCTAACCTCTACAAGTTTTACAGACTAAACAAAGTTTTCTATTGCTAATCAGAGTCATCTAGTGTATTTGGGTTCAATGCCAGTTCTCCATGAGTATATACCGTTGACGAAACTGGATCAGACCAAGTTCATGTCAGTGTACACGTAAATTAAAAGTTACATAACATTACGATATATGAGCTTCACATTTCATCATTTCCCATTTCCCAATTCCTCCTTTAGCACTACCCTTATTGCAAGTGGATGGTATACACACCACAATCTCTCTCAAAATGCAAAGTTAGCACTTCTTGAAGTCATCACCAAGTGGAATGCAACTGTTCAGAGCATGCACAAACATGATAACAAAAATGACAGCTTATCTCAAAATGCGTAACCTCTACAATATTTTATATACATATAGAGTAACTATAAACAGGTTTTCTACTGCTAATCAGAGTGAGTTTACTTTGGGTTACGCCAGTTCAGGTCTGCAGGCATTAATGAGCTTCTAAGACAATCAAGCGAGTAGCTTGTTCTGTAGTATTAAAGGTTGCTGCAATCTTATTGTCTGCACTAACACCCCAGTAGTTGCCATTATCAGCCTTAAGGTAGACATAGTGTGCTCCAGGCCAATACATTTTAGAGATAGGAGCTCCCATCTCCACCTCAAACTGTGCTGCAGTGGTAATGGCACCTGCAGTTGGTTGAATGTAGTCCAAGCTGCTTCGCTGGAGATATTTTCTCCTTTCCACAGCTGTAAGGGCAACCTTTCCATTATGGAGAGTGCTGGCAACAAAACGACAAAATACATCTGGCTGGAGCTTTACTGATTCAATAAAGTCATTAACACCTGGAACACCACCATAGTTGATAATGGAAAGAAACTTGTTGTTATCTCCTAAAATGAGATAGGTTTGACCAGCTTCAAATACAGGCTGCTGTTTTTTTGGCAAATACAGCAGCAACCACAAAAAGGAAGACTAGCAGTGACTTCATTTCTTCTAGATATGCAGCTGAGGACAGAAAGTTGAAAAGGTATATATGAAACAGCCCATGTTGTAGCTAACAGAGCTATTGCACACATACTTTGCTTCTTGGTAGGTCCAGATGAAGTGTCACTCTTCTGATATTGCTTGAAGGTTGTGTTTCGTAGCGTACACCAATACAAACAACAACCCTTTTATACCACACTGCTACACATAAAAGGTTAAGCCCTGGTATGATCATGCAGTTAGAGTTCCTTTCCTATTGAGTCATCATCCACTTCAAACTATCTGAACTTCTCTCCCATTGAGTCACATCTGCTTCAAACTAGCTGATGATGAGTCACATCCACTGATCAATGAGTCACATCCACTTCAAACTATATAGCCAAACTTCTCTCACGTCTACTTCAAACTACGTAGCCGAACTTCTCTCCCAATGAGTCATCATCTACTTCAAATTAGTTGACAAGCTTTCTCTCACATCAGAAGTAGAAATATCCCACTTTGATATTCTCTATCAATACAGAGTTTAAGAATTCTGTGGTACACACTGTGTATATGCTGCACTGTAAAAATATTAAGTTTGTATTGAACCATGGTATGGTTATCTCAGTTGCATCTTCTCTGGTGTTTACTGTGATTTCCCTATGGTGTGTAGCTATCACTATAATTGGTGGTCAATATTCTCATATATAGAAACGATGCAGTAATAGTGCAAACATCCTTTTGGTTGCCAATAGTAATTATGGTGATATATACACACTGTGGTTTATGGTGTTTACTGTGATTTCCCTATGGTGTGTAGCTATCACTATAATTGGCGGACAATATTCTCAAAAACAGAAACGATGCAGTAATAGTACAAACATCCTTTTGGTTGCCAATAGTAATTATGGTGATACACACTATGGTTTCTGAGAATATTGACCATGCACCAATTATAGTGATACACACAATAGGGAACTCACAGTAAACACCAGAGAAGATGCAACTGAGATAACCATACCATGGTTTAATACAAACTTAATATTTTTACAGTGTGTGTAGTAAAATTAGTGATCAAGAGTCTTAAAGGATGTTGTATGGACTGTGTGGAATTATACAAAGATTGAACCCTAGTTGAGTTTCTATATAGGCAAACACTGGACCCTGGTCCACAATCCACTTTTGGTTGACAAGCCCCTTCTGAAAACAACATGACATTCCTACACTGAAAGTTGAGTATTGATGGTGTACTACCACCACCTATTTGTTAAATTGAGAAACTCAAATGGCGTAACCCTACTTCTGAAAACAATCTCCTATACTGTAGCTAAGCACATTACAAGCATACACAACATGTGGTTATTTAAGTAAAATATGACAACGAAGGACGACATTTGTTTTGAAACATTGTCTTCCAACGATAATGATTTATGCAGAGAGCGCGGTTAATTCTGAAGAGGTTATAAACTGGCTTGATCTTAATCTCTACAACATTTCATTATACATGTAAACTAAACAATTGTTCTATTGATAATCAGTAATTCAGTTCAGGTCTGCAGGGCTTAATGGGCTTCCAACACAATCAAGCGAGTAGCTGTTTCCTTCGTATCGTAGGTCGCCACCATCTTATAACTAATGGCATCAATACCCCAGTATTTCCCATTTTCAGCTTTAAGATAGACATAGTGAGCTCCAGACCACGGGCCAGATGTAGGATCTCCCACCTCCACCTCAAACTGTGCTGCAGTGGTAATGACATCTGCAGTTGGTCGAATGTAGTCTCCACTTAGCTGGAGGTACTTTCCCTTCCAACAGCCACATGTGTAGAGGCATTGTGGAATTGTAAACTACTCTATCAACAGCCACACATGTAAGGAATAGTCATTGTCTAGGGAGTACAATGTTGTAGTATCACATGATGAACTGATGTATGTATGGGATGAAAAACTCACGCAACAAACAATACTTGTACAAAATCAATTTTACAGTGTTTTTTTGGCAAATCCAGCAGCAATCACAAAAGGAAGACTAGCAGTGACTTCATTCACTGCAAAAAGAGGTGATTATTTTGACCAGTGTGTGTGGTTACCTCAGTTGCATTACATGACTATAACCTATCTTGAGCATAATATTATATAATTATTTGTATGTATACATGAGTGCAAGCTATTCCTCCATTATATTTTACTACAGAAGTATAGTACAGTGGGGTTGTGTACCTGACTTCCTCTAAGGTATTATCTCAAGGGGCATCATTATAACTTGAGATACAGGAAAGCAATCCTTACAGATATCCCATAAACATATCTCTTGGGAGGTTGTTTTGTTGCAACTGAGGTATAAGGTACAACCCATTATTATCTCAAGTTACAATGATGCCTCTTGAGATAATACCTTATCTCATAGAAGCCACGTACACAACCACACTGTACTATACTTCTGTAGTAAAATGCAATACAACTGAGGTAACCACACACACTGGTCAAAACAACCACCTCTTTTTGTAGTGTTTCTTCTGCGGCTAAGGACAGAAAGTTGGAAAGGTATATATGAAACAGCCCATGTTGTAGCTAACAGAGCTATTGCACACATATTTTTCTTCTTGGTAGGTCCAGATGAAGTGTCGCTCTTCTGATATTGTTTGAAGGTTGTGTTTTGTAGTGTACACCAATAATTTTTGAAGAGGTTATAAACTGGCTTGATCTTAACCTCTACAACATGTCATTATACATGTATAGACTAAATAAATGTTCTACTAATAATCAGTAATTCAGTTCAGGTCTGCAGGGCTTAATGGGCTTCCAACACAATCAAGCGAGTAGCTGTTTCCTTCGTATCATAGGTTGCCACCATCTTATTAGTATTGCTCTCAATACCCAAGTATTTCCCATTGTTAGCCTTAAGGTAGACATAGTGTGCTCCAGGCCAATGTATTTCAGAGATAGGATCTTCCACCTCCACCTCAAACTGTGCTCTAGTGCCAAGGCCATGTGGAGTTGTTTGAATGTATCCCCCACGTAGCCGGAGATACATTTTCCTTGGAGCAGATGTGAGAGCAATCTTTCCATTATGGAGAGTACTGGCAACAAAACGACAATATGTATCCTGCTGATTCTTTATTGACTCAATGTAGTCCCTAACACCTGCAACACCACCATAATTGATAACAGAGAGGAACTTGTTGTTATTTCCTAAGATCAGGTATGAGTGACCAGCTTCAAATACATCTTGCTCAGCGAATACAGCAGCAATCACAAAAAGGAAAATTATCAGTGACTTCATTTTCACAACAGATTTCTGCTGCTGAGGACAGAAAGTTAAATTCGAAGACACACCATATTGTAGCTAACATAGCTATTACATGCTGATTTGTACATACTTTGCTTTTTGGTAGGTCCAAATGTAGTGTCGCTCTTCTGATATTCCTCCAAGGTTGCAGTGTATACCACTACAAATGACAGCCCTCAATAAAATAGGAGCTATGACGATGAAATTTGTGTTGCTGCTGCACTGCTGCATGCGTTTCGTACCCAGGCTGTTGCGGGGGAGGAAAACAGTATTGACTGTTTGCGCATGCGCACAAATCTCGTTTATTCTAGGAAAACGCCCAGTAATTTTTGCTGTATCAGCAAACTGAATCGACTGCGTACGCGCGTTGCTCAATACAGCTCTTTCTGAATCTCTCAAGGGTGAATGACATACCCCCCTCGAATGCTCTCTCGGCATTTACACTTCCTCGAATGCCAGATACAGGAATACACTGTACTATACCTACGTATAGTATACATTGTCATCGGATTACCAGAAAGGTCCGCGCATGCGCGAACAGTCGATTCCAGGCCGTCTTTTTTACGCCTCCGCAACCCCCGGCCCCCTGCTAGCTGCCGCTTCTGTTGTACATACAACGTGAGATTATTATATATGATAACGAATGATTGGCAAATCAAACAAAGAACTAACTATACAATTACATATAGAAAAGGAAGACACTTGTTTTGAAACACTGTCTTCCAATATATATTATATATATAGTACACTGCTAATGATAATGATTATGCAGAGAGAAGTTTGATTTTGAAGAGGGTTATAAACTGGCTAATTAATGAGAAGGTGTGGCTTGCTGTCAGGCAAAGTACATGACCTTGTTGATTTCATCGTGCACCCGAACAGCCTGTGCCATTGCTTGAGGGGAGCGAGGTTCTTCGCTTTGTTGACTGGCTGAGGAACCGTCACCACTGAAAGGGGAGGTGAGAGGGGGAGAAGTGAGCAGGGGAGAGGGGGAGAGGTGTAGAGAGGGAGGAGGGATGAAGAAAGAGAGGAGAAAGGGGAGGGGCAGAAGGCTTTAATTCAAATATCAATTGTGTGAGCCATGATTAGTGTATTCACATTTCACGATGTGGTACATAAACCTTAGATTTGGGGCAATGAAAGGTTAGAGCTTTGGTTAAATGGTTCCACTGAAGAGACACACTTATTCCCCACCCCCTCCACACATATACACCACTCTGCCACACCTCTTATCTTCTCTCTCCTGCAAGTGGTATCGAGCTCTGAAGGCCACCAGGTGAGCATAGTATGCCGGAGCAGGGTAGGAGACGCTTCTTGTACAGCGGACGTAGGTGTGGCACAGCTGGTAGGTGAGACACTGGAGCTCGTCGGCTGTGAACGAGTTGTCATCCCATAGTACATGATAGTGGGAGGGGCGACTGGTACCCTGAGGGGAAAAGGGGTGGGGTAGACAAGAATAGTGCATGGGAAGGCAAGGGAACACCAGACAACAGAAAGACAAAGCAACACAACACAACTTGCGATATATGCACAGTTGAGAGGGAGGGACAACTGGTACACTAAGAAGGGAGGTAGTGTTAGTAGAGGTGGCAGCAACTACTTGTATTACACACTGCATACTGGGCCTCATGTACCCAAGACAAAAATGTTTCGGGGTGGTTAGATGGACCAAACCTTGTCTAACTACTACGGTACATACTAGTTTGGGTGGTTCAAGGTGCAGTGTCTCTATTGCACTAGTTTGGGTGGTTCAAGTGGATTGAACACTTTGAACCTTCTCGAGCCACATTATTACAGAGATAAGAGACCTTTGTAACTATCACCATGTACCACCAACCATCTCTCTTTTGCCACCCCAGATACTAGCTGACTACATTGTGTGATAAGTATTGTTACCATACAGATGTGTATTCCATGTGTTACCTGGACTCCCGCGTGGGAGCAGAGGTAGAAGTCGAACTCATTGGGGTGTGTGATGCCTACATCCACAGTAGTACCAGCGGGGATATTTCCACTCCGACCAACCTGTATACACACACATTATTATAGGGCGTAGGAATGCTTTATATCTTGGGGGGCTATAGCTACTGCATAATACAATGACCACATGAAGGAATGTTACAAAGAAGTGAAGTACAAACCATCTGTTCTACTCCACTACAACACTCGTGCCTGACTTTCATGTAAGAGAACAACAACATTCTGGCTTTAGAATGCCAGGCGTGATCTTTTCATGGCAGAAATTGCGTACATAATATTGGGGTGGGGGGCTGCAGCCCCCAGAGCCCCCCAGTTTTGATGCCTATGATTGTAGCACACTGAAATTCCCCAACATACAAAGTACACATACATGTATGTATCACATGTGCTTATGTACATACATGTATGTACATGTAAATGTACATGCATATACTCAAGACTGCACAGTTGTACAGAGGGAGAGGGAGAAGGGGAGCAGAGGGGGAGAGGGGGAGGGGGAGGGGATTGGAGAGGGAGAGGGAGAGGGAGAGGGAGAGGGAGGGAGGGAGGGAGGGAGGAAGAGTGGGGGGGGAGGAAGGGAACGAACAATAGAGAACAGTGTTACTTCCACTCACCATGTCCTTGTGCTCAGCACAGAAGAGCCTTGTATGATGTCTCTTCTGTACAACAATGAAGGTGATACCAGGTTCATAGTCCTCCTCCAGCTTCATACAGGCCTCACGTACACTACGCAGCTCATGTTGCAGTACCTGATGTGAAGGGGGAGATAGGGGTTAAAGGCATTATTGGGTGCATATAATATTCAGTAAACACAATGACACCTGAGACCGTAAATACTTGAATTTATTCACCTGTATTTAACCCTCTCCCCCCTGTATGTAACCCAGCCAGCAATTAGCGTATACCAGCAAAGCAGTCATTTCTTACTGCTGCCACTCCAAGTTCTATTTATGCATTATATTTGCGTGCCACTATTAAAAACAGATATATATACAGCTATAAATCTGGACAAGTTTGTCAACAGGAAATGTCCTGTTGAACTTGTACACAAACATGAAATGGTGGACATGTAATGAATCCAGATTAGAGGGGCTTCCCCATACATGTAATACAGTAGAGGCTGACCTGCTGGAACTGTCCCTCACTAACTCCGTCTCTGTAGAAGATGATGCGATATGGCTTGAATCTTGTACTCTTGTAGAAATCAATCAACATCTCTCGGACCATGGCCGCTAGTTCGGCGATGATCTCCTGACGATGGCTTTGGACTCTGACAGTGGCAGAATATCGACTGGGGTGGGCGTCCATACTGGCCACCAGCTAATAGACACAGTTTTGCATATTTTCCAGCTAAATTTATTGCACTTCAGAAGCTACTACAGCTATCACATGAGTCATGTATACACATGTACTTACCGCAGCAATGGAAGGCTTCCTGTCGTCCCCTGCAGGAGGATGTGTGACATCAGCTCCCATGAATATCACCGGCTCCTTGAATACAGCTGGTCTGCAGTAGACAGACAATAGTTACATACACAAGTATTTATAGTTCCAGTGTTTCATCCAGACATTCTGGCAGGGGGGGCAAAGTGGAGTTTTGGTAATGTGAGGAGGCAGCATGTGTTTAGCAATGTCAAATCCCGAGGGGGGCACTTAGAATCCAAGGGGGCAAATGCCCCCTGGCCCCCTGGCCCCCTAAATGAAACCCTGCACAACCCATGAGAGTCCCAAAGCAATACAACACAATAGAACTCACCCAAGACAGTCATTTGCAAAGAAAATGAGCTACCTCAGGCATACCAGTACTTGTACATACATGTCAGTAAACTGCTCAGTACATGTCTCAAGTACACACATGTACATACCTGATGCCTGGTACGAGGATGCTGTTAACCCCGCCCAGTTTGACGTTGATCTTGAGGCAGAGGTTGGAGAGGGTCTGGGCGGAAGGCTTCAGTACATTCTTCACCTGAACACACTGCGTGGCCACTCCAAGGAGAGTGTCACCTACACGCTTCACCTCGGCTGGGGGGGAGGGAAATAGAGGGGTCTTATATATTAGAGGTGTCTCAATTAGAGGGGTCTTAAATAGAGGAGATTAGAGGGGTCCTAATTAGAGGGGTCCTAATCAGAGGGTTCCACTACACATGAAATGGGGGAACTACAGAGGCAGAGAGAAATAGAGCCTTTGGTGAGATGAGGGAGGTACAAGTAAGGAGAGAGGGAAGGATGGGGGAAAGGGAGCACTGGAGGGAGGGGGCATTATTCTGCGTAATTAGAGGGGCTTCCCCACACTCATGCTCCACCCACCATAGACAGGTGTCTTCCCAGGCAGTACTACCATCAGTAGCTGGAGGTCAGGTCGGTCATTCTTCAACTGTCGGAAGAGAGGCTCAACATTGTCCAGACCAGATCCCGAGATGTACCGTTTGAAGAACGGATCCTTCACCACCGGCATACCTGGGAATGGGGGAATGGAGGAGAATACAGTGGAACCTCTCTAATAGGGACACTCACAGGACAGAAGAAAGTGTCCTGATTAGTGAGATGTCCAGAGGTGTCCTGATTAGTGAAGTGTCCTGAGGTGTCCTGATTAGTGAAGTGTCCTAATTAATGAGGTGTCCCGATTGGTGAGGTGTCCTGATTTCAGAGGTTTAAAGCTAAATATACTCTACGTCCATTACAGCACAGACTACTGGTACAAGTTGTTACCTGCATCATTGCTAATTCTGCGAAGTTGGTACACAAAGTGCCTGTAGTATGCGGAAGGGAGGGTAAGAGAGGAAGAAGAGGGAGGGAGGGAAGGAGGAGGGAGGGAGAGAGAGGGAGGGAGGGAGGGAGGGAAGAAAGGAGGAAAGGAGGGAGGGAAGGAGGAGGGAGGGAGGGAGAGAGGGAGGGAGGGAGGGAGGGAGGAAAGGAGGGAGGGAAGGAGGAGGGAGGGAGGGAGGGAGGGAGGGAGAGAGGGAGGGAGGGAGGGAGGAAAGGAGGGAGGGAAGGAGGAAGGGAAGGAAAGAAGGAATGGGATAAAAGGGAAGGAAGGACCTCACAAAATGATAGAGCTACAAGGGAGGAGGGTAGGGGGCAGCTAAAATCTCCCTCCCCCCAAAATCTCAGTTTCAAGTTTAGCCCCCCTTGTTCCCTCCATAAGTTTACTAAATGAAGGCTCCTCTCCATGTCCCCTCCCTCCCTAGTCTCGTACTCTCTAAAAGCAGGAGAGGGACTGATAACATTCCGACTTGTGCAGCGTTTGCCGCATTTTTTCCTGCAACTAAGTGGCTGACAGACCACAGTTTACTCTGTCAAATACAGTACACCTGGCACTTGATGCAGCTTAATTAAGTGTTTGTTATTTTACACCCACTTGAGAAGCCATAGATGCTGCACAAGTCTACTATAGGAACCCCCTCCTGCTTTTAGGGTACGAGACTACTCCCTCTACCACAGGTGTACATGGAGTACAACTCACTGCAGCTTCTCCTCAGGGCAAAGTCTGTACTGAGCAAAGACAGCCAGTGCCCAGGAATGGATCTCCACTCCTCTGTGGAACTGCTTGCCCCTCATATCCCACACTCCTGCAGTAACAGTATATACGGATATCACATGACACAACGGTACACGTAAGTGTGTTTAGTTCTCAACAAGTGGCCAAGATAATAGAGGTCCTAGTGTACAATAATGTATGTCCATTTACCTCTTTCTGGTTGTGCCTGTATTCGTGTCTGTAATACAAAAAGTAGACAATGATCATCACATGACAGACAATGGTGATCACATGATCATCACATGGCAGACAATGATCATCACGTGATCATCATATGACATACTATGATGATAACATAACAGACAATGACTGTCACATGACAGAATGATGATCACATGATAGACAATGATGATCACATGACACACAATGATAATTACATGATCATCACATGGCAGACAATGATCATCACATGATCATCACATGACAGACAATGATCATCATACGAGAGACAAGATGACTGACAGTGTCTCAACCTGATAAACAGGTGAATTCAAACTGCCATTCCCTATACTAGAGTGTACCTACCTGGACCTTCCCTCCATACTGCAGTAGAGGTGGAGGGAGGATACGACCTGTAACTGTCACCATCTTCTGGTCGATAGAGATACCGAAGTCCCTGACAAATGGATCTTCATTGAAGTCAGCACGGACCACCTGAGGATGGATGATGCCATTGTAGAGTTGTACATTAGAGCCCAGGGTGGGTGGGAGAGAGAGGGAAGGAGGGAGGAGGGAGAGAGGGGGAAGGAGAGAGGGAAGGAGGGAGGGAGGGAGGGAGAGAGAAGGAAGGAGGAAGAGGGAGAGAGAGAAAGAGAGGGAGAGAGGGAAGATGGAAGAGAGGGAGAGAGGGAGAGAGGGAGGGAGGAAGGCAGGAGGGAGGGAAGGGAAGAGGGAAGGGGAAGAGGGAGGGAGAGATGGAGGGGGTAGTCTCACCAATCTATTAATCTCCTTCTCTCTATCGGGTGCAGTACGTGAGGTAGCTCTGATCATACGTGACGTCTGGTGCTCTGACAACTTCTTAATACACCTCTGGCCAGGCACTAGATTGCACACCTGTAATCCACACACACACACAAGTACATTTGTGTACACAAAAAGGTAGTAGATGTGTACATATACGCGCTCCTCTCAGTTACAAAACACACATACACATACATATAGCCCCCCTTAGAAATTTTGCCCTCGCCCCCTTGGGAACCAGAAAATTTTTTACAGTGAGGCCTAGTTTGGAGGTGGTCTGCACTCACATTCTTAACCATAATGTATGTGATCATGTGAAGTGGCTAAGTGGGGATGACCCTGTATTCAACCCAATTATTAGTTGAGGGGTACATGGAAACACATGTCCATAGCACACCAGCAAAGGAAAGAGGCAGAAAGAGTTGAAAGGAAGTTTCGACACCCCACCTCAAACAAACACCCAAATGCACACATCAAAGTCACCAACACAACACATGAAAGACCAGGACACCAGATGCCCAGCCTTGAGAACTGGGACAGTGGGTTAAAGATCATGAACATAGCTTCTAGAGATGCTGAGAAAGCAGGGTTTAATCCAAGGGGGGGCACAGGGGGGGGGAAATGCCCCCCAAGTATTTCAGTTGCCCCCCCAAGCATATGACACCATCAACAATCCCTCTCCTGCCCTGCCCAATGTGCCCCCCCCCCCCCAAGTTTCTAATTTTGCCCCCTCAAGGACGCATGTCTATATTAAACCCTGGAAAGGCAAGGCAACACCACCACCACAACAGAAAGTCAAAGCAACACAACACAACTCGCTGTGTACACCTCACCTCCAGAGGTAGGTACGTATGTTTCCTCTCCTGTCCCACTTGTAGGCAGGGAAGGTGGGGGAAGCGCAGCTCCAGTTTATGTTTCTCTTTGAAGTACTGAACGACGCTGCAGTCGTAGGTGTCCCCACTCTCCATCGTCAGGGGAAACCTGGCAGTGAAAGAGGAGTTAAAATTAATTTTTAACACTTTACCCACTGTACATGTGTGAGTGTGCCACTTGAAAGTATTGTAATGGCCCAATACCTTCAAGTGTTGAATGTAATGAAAAATACACTGTTTCAAAAACTGTATACATTTAGGTTTCGATGGTTGCCCTGACAACACGTACAGTGACATCATCATGTGTACAATGTACACACAAACACATGTACATGTACAGCGCTGTCCAGAGATCACTGATATAACTTGTCTGGCCCCACCAGATATGTTTTTTTCATGTACATGTATATAAGCTTAATTGTTTTGTTGGAGAAATTAAGTCATTTACTTACGTCTGGGCAGAGGCTGGACGGCGGGTGACGTTACAGACACGATATTTTCTTTTTACGGGACCAGTGTGAGTCACCTCTACCTTCAGACCTGCACACACACACACACACACACACACACACACACACACACACACACACACACACACACACACACACACACACACACACACACACACACACACACACAGAGTCGATAGTTTGAAAATCCACTATAGTTCCCCCACAGACCTCTTGTACACATGTATAGGAACAGTACACTGTAAATGTGTGCTAACAAGACTAATGCATACACAGTGAGGTGGTGCTTGTCTACAACATGTAATAATTGGTGGAGTGCCTCCAGTTCACCTCAAATGATTGGCTAACAAACTGGATCAAGTGCTAAATGTACTGACTGAATGGTACATGTACACAGAGGGTGGTTAGTGATGTACTGGATGTGTTTGGACCTTTTATCTCTTTTGAGAACTTGACCCTTTGTGAGTCTGACAGTGGTCTCCTTTGTTCTTCAATACACCCTAGCTCTAGGAGCTGAGGAAGAGAGGGAGGGAGGGAGAGGGGGAGGGAGGGAGAGGGGGGAGGGAGGGAGACGGGTGAGGGAGGGAGGGAGGGAGGGAGGGAGGGAGAGGGGGGAGGGAGGGAGGGAGGGAGGGAGGGAAGGAGGGAGAGGAAGGATGGAGGGAGGGGGGAAGGATGTAAGGAGGGAGGGGGGAAGGAGGGGAAGGAGGGAGGGAGGGAGGGAGGGATTGAGGGAGGGAAGAAAGGATGGATTGATGTGGTAGTGTATTTACGTACAGATCATCATGTCTGTGTCTCTTACCTCACAGAGAAACTGTAGTACAGGTTGTTGCTTATAGAATGCAGTGGCTGAGACTGAAAGAGCAATGGGATATATACACCAGTCAGTGTGGGTTGCAGTAACAGTACCATGCCAACTAACAATGGCTAATGGAGGACTAACCATCAATGTTGAGCATCATCTTCCACTGGGAGGGACGGATACTCTGATGGAATCCAAACCACACCTCCCTCCCATTTCCAAGGAGATAGGGCTCCCCCTCGGGCGGGGTGAAGAACGACCGCCCCACAGGAGTGTACCTGGTCAACACACACGTACATACATGTATTAATGACCAACAGA
Source organism: Theonella swinhoei (assembly GCA_963970385.1). NCBI lineage: Eukaryota > Metazoa > Porifera > Demospongiae > Tetractinellida > Theonellidae > Theonella > Theonella swinhoei. The sequence continues at coordinate 3,655,595 of OZ019966.1, forward strand.
TGGGGTATTAGCACTCTAACGATTTCTACATATACCATCCACACCCACAACCCCGGGCCCATGATCCCAGTTCCCAGTAATACACCCCCCCATTCCCATAACCTAATACATACTCCTGTTCCCATGATCCCAGAACTACCTGCATGTCCCCAACAACCCAGACCCCTGAGCTGAAACCCACTATAATCTCAGACCCCAGGAATAATGACCCCGACCTCTGACTCCCGCCAACAACCCCTGAACCCACCTCATTGAAGGCAGGTGTCTCATTACCACATCCAGTGCCTGTATCCCCTCAAACGGCATGCCCATCTGCTCCCCTCTGAGCACACGCTCCAACTGCTCCAAGTCCACCCTCGCCACTGCCTTTATACTCACCTACAGAGTACAGAGTACAGCGTACGATGTAATCCCTTATACACAGCAGATATACATGTAAAGTAATCAAGAGTAATAGCCTAAATGATGGAAACACTATCAATCAACATCAATGCCAAGTCATTATTAAATGATCCTGAAAGAAACTCAGGATCCAGCTGGGATTTGAACCCAGGACCTTCTGATTACTAGTCAGACACTCTCACCACTGAGCCACTGGATCTCTTGTGGCAGAGGAGTGTAGGATTGATGTTAATATCCTAAGGATTGAGTTCAAACCCGGACAATGACTTGGCTACACAAGCAAGGCATATACACTTCAAACTCCGCCTTAATCATGTATATACATACACAAACATAGAGTTTAATATTTGATGGCTCAGGCGTAAGGGGATGAAAACACCGATTTCCACCGGGAATCGAACTCAGGATCAGTGACCGGAAATTCAGTGCACTAACCACCGAGCCACGACTCCCAGTTAAAAATTAGTCCCCCCACTCTCTCTCATATACAGTTCCTGAGTTCGATTCCCGGTGGAAATCGGTCTCTCCTGCTCTCTCTTCATCCGTTACACCTGAGCCATAAAATAATAAACTTCTATACACATCACCAGGCGAACTAAGAATTTACGTTTCATACACATCACATGTATGAACCAAATGGTATGTACGTGGGATGGCCATAGTGTGAGGTAAGTTTGTGTTGCAGTGGCTCCAATAACACCGAGAGCATCTAACAATGTTTTCTTTAATCAAATAATGTTTACTCTGCACAAATAGGGCCTGTCTTTATCTATTCAATTCTACATTTGCTTGTACAGCCTTGAAGTAATGTAACAGTGTGTGTGTGTGTGTGTGTGTGTGTGTGTGTGTGTGTGTGTGTGTGTGTGTGTGTGTGTGTGTGTGTGTGTGTGTGTGTGTGTGTGTGTGTGTGTGTGTGTGTGTGTGTGTGTGTGTGTGTGTGTGTGTGTGTGTGTGTGTGTGTGTGTGTGTGAAGGGGGGGGATGGGGGAGTGGGGGAGGGACATACAGTAAATGATCTGTCTCTACTGTCACTTCCAGGCAGGGAGATGTTCACTTCAATCTAAGAGTGGAGAGGTAGGGGAAGGGGGAAGGAGGGGGAAGGAGGGGGAAGGAGGGGGAAGGAGGGGGAAGGAGGGGGAGGAGAGCGAGACAGGTAGGGGAGGGGGGCAGGAGGAGGGGAAGGATGAAGGGTGGGAGAGGGAGAGAGGGAGAAAGGGAGGAGGAGGGATATGGATATGTATATCAAAGGTGAAAGCCATAAAACCAGACCTTGCCCACATGTACATTGTATACATGTACATACTCTGTACATAAATGTATATGCAGAAATATTCCCAGGCATAAAATTAATATTCTGCTATGCAATAGCTCATTCATTGATTTGAAGAATGGACACAGTCAGACCACACTGTTAGTGAATTTGGCTATGGACTACTGCTGAAATATTCATTGCAAGTTCAAGAATGAACGTGGTCAGCTTATATTAAAAGGTATGTTGAATTTTGCTGTGCATGAAATAATGAATGATGAAACACCATTCATTGTGCAGAGATCAGCCCACTACATTATAACTGGTAGGCTGGATTATGCCAGCATAATTGTGTTGTATAAAGGCTTTAATTTCTCTTCCCATGCAACTATAGTGAAGCACAATAGGAGCATATTTTTATGGGATTTTGCCTAAAGCATGATAGAATTTTGAGCATAATGTACTGAAGTTGAAGGAGGGAGGGAGGAGAGTTTGAGGGAGGGAGGGAGGGAGGAGTATGTTAGTCCATTCAAAGGCAACCCAGACAAACAAGACACATAACACCCAGAACAGAACATGTACATGTCTTTCGCAATATCAATGACGATGGAGCAATTCTGAAGGCAGCTTTGCTGGTCAGAGCAAACACATATGACATAGTGTTAAGCCTACCCTCTTCTCTCCCCTCCCCTTCTCTTACTGACTGGATTCAAGACACATTATACAATATACCTTCTCTACCAGTTTTGGCCTCGTGCCCAGGCTGTGTGGGTGAACAGAAAGCCCCTCCCCCCACAGCCTGGGGGGAGAAAGCCCCTCCCACCCACAGACTGGAGGAGGAGAAAGCCCCTCCCTCCCACAGCCTGTGTACAAGGCTACATTAGCTTACTCTGTCTCTTCCAATAGGGAGGGATTTTCTGGAGTAGAGGTTCTTTCTTCCGTCAAAGACTGGTTTCTGTTGGCCGAAATACTCCTTGTGTGTGTTGACTAGAGCCTCAATGATCTCCCGGTTGACACGACGTGGACATTTGTCAGGGGTGATGGTGACGTCGTAGTGATATAGACTGCAGTTGGGTATTCTGACCTGTGGAGAATGTAGAGATTATGGACACTATGGCAGGGTTTATTTCAGAAAGCTTGACAAGGGGGGGCGAACCACACATACGAGAAATCTTGGGGGGTAACATGAAAACACATCTGGCAGCATATGAGAAAGGTCTCTTTGACTTAAGGGGGGGCAAAACTTTTTAAGGGGGGCAAATACCCCCTCTCGCCCCCCCCCCCAAAAAGAAATGCTGTATGAGGAGATGTACAATTTATACCAAGTCCTCTAACTTTGATAATGACTATAGTGTAGTTAACCCTCAGCATGCATGTGCAGCGAGGGTTACAAAGTACACCGGACAATATTATTCCCTGGTTGTTCTGTGCCGAGGGTTTGTACTTTAGTACTTTTCATAAATATTTGACTCTTCCTAGTCTTGTAGGGCTCCTTGCTACAGTGTTTTGCATGTTGAATGCCTTGCTTGTGGAGTCAAGTCCTTGTCTGAGTTTGAACTCAATCCTTAGGATATTAACATCAATCCTACATTCCCCTGCTAGCAGAGATCCAGCAGCTCGGTGGTACAAGTGTCCTGGTTTGAAATCCCAGCTGGTTGGACTTTTCATATCTACTATATGGCTTGGCATGAGGCTAATGCACTAACTTACATCTTAATGGTGTTTAATTGGCCAGTTTATCAAGTTGAGATGCTTTGGCTTGCTTTGTGTGATTTGGCCCAGCCAGCTGAGCTGCCTCGGTAGCTCAGTTGGTAGAGCATTGATCGCTCAAATGAAAACAGAGGGCCCCCTTAATGGGACTACTGTTGACCCCTCAGAGTCCCACTTGATGGGACTACTGTTGACCCCCTCAAAGCCCCCCTTGATGGGACTACTGTTGACCCCTCAGAGTCCCACTTGATGGGACTACTGTTGACCCCCTCAAAGCCCCCCTTGATGGGACTACTGTTGACCCCCTCAAAGCCCCCCTTGATGGGACTACTGTTGACCCTCTCAAAGCCCCCCTTGATGGGACTACTGTTGACCCCCTCAGAGCCCCCCTTGATGGGACTACTGTTGACCCTCTCAAAGCCCCCCTTGATGGGACTACTGTTGACATACATGTCCCCCTCAGAGCCCCCCTTGATGGGACTACTGTTGACCCTCTCAAAGCCCCCCTTGATGGGACTACTGTTGACCCTCTCAAAGCCCCCCTTGATGGGACTACTGTTGACATACATGTCCCCCTCAGAGCCCCCTTGATGGGACTACTGTTGACCTCCCCTTGATGGGACTACTGTTGACCTCCCCTTGATGGGACTACTGTTGACATACATGTCCCCCTCAAAGCCCCCCTTGATGGGACTACTGTCGACCCCCTCAAAGCCCCCCTTGATGGGACTACTGTTGACCCCCTCAAAGCCCCTCTTGATGGGACTACTGCACAACTCGACTACTGTTGACCCCCTCAAAGACCCCATTGATGAAACTACTGTTGACATACACAGGTCAATCAGTGACAGTTGTAAACAGTTGTACAGACCATTTGCAGTTTCAGATTTGAAACACACAATCCCTCCCCCAACATGTCTATTATACAACACAAACCACTCTAAACCACCCTATCACTCTAAAGTGCCACTTCTCTCACTCCAAAGATCTATACCACTTCCTAGTTCTACAAGTTCTACTATATACTCTTACTCATTCTACCACTCTAAAAGTCTACTATATACTCTCACTCCAAGTTCTACCACTTTCTATTTCTCTAGTTCCACTCCATAGGTATCTGTTAATGCCAAAACACAAGAATTATTCTTGTTGGCTACCTTGTCATTGCAGGGAGTCAGTGCACATCCTATGTAGGTTGACACGCCCATTAGCTTAATCTAGACATATGTACATGAATGTACATGATATACACACAGGTATTCAGAGTACACATGTTAGATGTACAGACAGGAGAGAAAGACAACTCAGAAAAATAAGACATGTATAAGGTTATAAGGCAGTTTGCCACACCCTACCAACTGATCACCTCCAACTGGCCACCAATGTAATATCTGTGGTATGTAATATTACAGAGCCAGAGAGGGGAATATCGAATAGTCCAGGTGTGTTTGGCAGTCTTGTGTGGCTTGTTGAAACACAGCCGGCAGTATGGGACTTCATGTACATGTCTACAGTACATGCTAGTTACATGTGTACAGTACATGTTAGTTACATGTCTACAGTACATGTTAGTTACATGTCTACAGCATGTGTTAGTTACATGTCTACAGCATGTGTTAGTTACATGTCTACAGTACATGTTAGTTACATGTCTACATTACATGCTAGTTACAGGTCTACATTACATGCTAGTTACAGGTCTACAGCATGTGTTAGTTACATGTCTTCAGTACATGTTAGTTACATGTCTTCAGTACATGTTAGTTACATGTGTCTACAGTACATGTTAGTTACATGTCTACAGTACATGTTATACACTACAGTCCCTGTAGTTAACTACACCCTGAGGTAAATGGTATTCAAACAGATTCATAATAATGAATTTCTCTCCATTGTTTACATTAATAGCATTGCTAATTGCTTCATACACCTTGTAGGAGTGGCAATATGTAATATACATGTACATGGCATATCTTTTGTGATTAGATTATGTAGGTCTTGTTCATGTACGTATGTACACTGCATGTACATGAAGTTGTCTCTGAAACTAAGTTAGTTGGTACATGCAGCATTTGTCTACAATAGAGGGTGTTGTGGGTTTGACTGACACAGTTGACTGCTACAATGTACCTTGCAATGTTACACATGTGATACTTAGAGATCCATGGTTGGTAAATGGAAGAATGGCAAAGCTATTTCCAGCCACAGGAATGTCCAAGTATAGTGAAGTATTTTTGCTCTCAGGGGTGAAAAGTACATGTATATACACAAAACTGTTTGTAAAGATGTTGTCAAAAAATTCCTCCGAATATGTACATACACGTACATGGGAGTCTCTTGGTTTGAATACTAATCATCCATGAGATGCTTAGAAAGACAAGGCAAGGCAACACAACACAAGAGAAAGACAAAGCAACATAACACACTCGCACAAAGTATATGTAGTCATTTTTCTAAGAAAATTAGCTGCCTCAGGTGGGATTCGAACCCACAACACTCACATTCTAGGTGACCCTCTTACCAACTGAGCTACATGTATATGTAACTTGGTGTATGTAATGTACTGTGTTTCTCAACCTGAAAGTGGTTGGCCCTGAGGAGGATTGGTTTTCCGATATGTCCAAAGCTTGGTCTGAGGGGCGGGTGAAACTCCACCCCTTGTACAGCTTGTGGCCGAACAATATGTGACGGCCAAAGAACTGTCATTACTAATAGAGAGAGAGGGGGGAGGGAGGAAGGGAGGGAGCAGGAAGAGAGGGGGGAGAGAGGGAGGGAGAAGGGAGGAGTGAAGAAGGGAGGGGGAGTAGGTATTACATAAGGTGTAGTCCATATGTACATGTACAGTACTAAACCTCATGTAAATGTACATGGTTTTCATTTTCATGTACATTCAAACACATCACATGAGGCAGTGATCCAGGCCCATAACACAGACATGCCCACACATATTGTACACATTCATGCCATGGAGTGTATTAAATACATGTAGATGAAGTATACCAAGTGAGAGATTATTCTGAATGATAAACAAGTGTTTCTGAGAGGCAGAAGACGCTGTTCTTTTCACTACTCTACTCAGAGCCATCAATAAAGCAATGGCAATTACTTGTCCTCTGAGACAAACTCCACGACAATCGTGTAAACAAGTTTAGTAACTTTACACGCCGACCCAATGACTGGATCGTTCAATTGACTGGCACACAAGCAGTAGTCACTAGGTAGAGCAGTATATACACAGTCTTCACACTTACCGCCAGGTTGGCCAGGTACGGGAGGACCCGGAGGTCCAGGAGGCGCGGGGAAGGAAGGAGGGAATGGCTCGGCCATGTCGAAATACGGACCTATGTAAAAGAAATCTTGGTCAGCACATCTGTGTAGACTGTGAGACTGCCCTTTGGTGAGTTGTGGGTTCAATGAGACCGCGGGGGCAAATAGGGGAATCCCGGATTTTTAGTTTCGCCGTCCCCGCGGGATAGGCCGGTCAGCAGATCCTGCGGCGCGCGTCCAGGTGCTCCTCATTTGGAGTCACCGGCTCTGATCCGGAACCATTTCTCTGTCTCGGACTCAGTTATGGAGACGACAAATTCAGAGAGTGTAGACTTAAATTCAGAGCCTTCATTTCTAGATACTCCCCAGGGTAGAAAGATTGCTTACCACCGGCTGCAGGGAGACTCGCCTGGAGTTGTCTACATCCACGGTTTGAACTCGACAATGAACGGAGAAAAGTGCGCCGCCATGGAGAGCTTCTGTCGCAACAAGGGCCAGGCCTTCCTCCGCTTTGACCTGTCAGGCCACGGGCGGTCGTCTGGATCCCTGCGGGACTGCACTATCTCAGCGTGGCTGGAAGACGTCAGTGCTGTCTTGAAGAACCTAACTGACGGTCCCCAGGTATGAATATCGATGCCTGTGCACGCTCCACATATTCCTGTTCTGTTGGCTATACAGCTGTACTATGACCATGCATTAGCAACCAGTTAAGGTGCATACATGCTCCTAGATAGCTTTCTTTTAATAGCGCTACATGTACATGTACATACATGTGCATGTTGCTAGGAACACTATTTTCTGAGAGAGGGTACATGTTTGTATATGGTAGACACACATGTATGTGTGATGTGGTCGAGTCTCTGTACATTTGAGTAAAGTACGTAATTGGACGGGTGCAGCTTCTATCATCGTAGTGCAGGCTTGGCACTATGAGGCAGTAGTAGCTCAGCTGGCGTCACTAAGAGTAAGACCATCACTAGGAGTAGGAGTCACATTACTGGGAAAGTAAAGGTGAAAGGAATCGACATATATCAGGAAGATTACGTAGGGCTTACTGCATAGTATTGAGTACTAATATACATACAGGTAACACCCCATTACACCTACATCCAGTGTCCACTTGTGTGTGTGTACTATTTGTCTTGTATAGCTTGGCTCTTTCTTTCAGCCAGTGTACTATGTACGTTTTTCATGTACGTGTATAGCAGTAAGTAGACATGTACATGTGATCTTGGCCAGCTTACTGAGCTATTGGTAGATGAGTAAAGCAGTTCCTCCTGCATATGACTGGCTACTTCTAATGCTACTACAATCCATGTGCTTGCATGTCTCGTTTGTCTGCTGCCTTTCTTTCCTTCCTACTTCTTACATAGCTAGTGTGCTATGTACATGTACATCATGTGTGTATATATATGTACCTCACGATACTATTAAATAGTGGGGCTCTGGTAGTTTTTGTCACCCACATGTTAGTTTAGTGAAGGAGTAAGTGGACACTGTAGCATGTTATGTGTTCCTTCTCTGCTGGACTTGTTTCAATTTCTACTTCCTTTGTTCATTTTTCTATTTCCTTACCTTTCCCCCCTTTCTCCCTCCTTTCTTCTCCTCTCCCCTCTCCCTCACCTCCTCCCCCTCCCTCCCTCACTCCCTCTCCCTCTCTCTTCCTCTCTCCCACACTCCCTCTCTCCTACCCTCCCTCTCTCCTTCCCTCCCTCCCTTCCTCTCTCCTTCCTTCTCTCCCCCCTCCCCCCCTCCCCCCCTCCCCCCTCCCTCCCTCTCCCCTCCCTCCCTCCCCCCTCCCTCCCTCCCTCCCTCCCTCCCTCCCTCACCAGATACTAATCGGTTCATCCCTGGGAGGATGGCTAATGTTCCTCTACACATTACGTAATCCTGACACAATCAGTGGTCTCATTGGTATATCGACTGCAGCTGACTTTACTGAGAGAGTCTGGAAGGGCTTGGACAAAGAGAAGCGTCTTGAAGTGCAGCGTTCCGGTGTCTATCACATGTCCAGTGCCTACAGTCCTGATCCCATTCCACTCTCTGTGGAACTGTTTCGAGACGGTGAAAAATACAGCATTTTGAGTATGCCAGGTAATGAGCAGCGAATTTTTCTCTGAAGAATGACTGGTATTGGAAAGTTGTGTTGTGTTGCTTTGTGTTTCTGTTGTGTTGCATTCCTTGCCTTTCCCAGCATCCCTTGGAGTGAATTATCACGTATAGCCATGTAAGAAAACACACTCTTTATAGAGATATACAAGATAGCCCCAACACAATGATAGAAAGAAAGAAGAGAGAATGACACAATGCAACTTACTGTGTGTATCTTGTATGATTCACATGTATGAACAATATATGAACAATGGAACCTCTCTAATCCTGACACCCTTGGGACAGAAGAAAGTGTCCTGATTAGTGAGGTGTCCTCATTTCAGGGCTTGAATTGTACACAAACATGGCATTTGGGACAGCAAAAAGTGTCCTGTTTATCGAGGTGTCCTCATTTCAGGGTGTCCCGATTAGAGAGGTTCCACTGTAGTACCACGACACCCTGTGTTCTAGATTTTCATATCTGCCCAATGCTGAGACAGCTCAGCTGGCTGGACTACAAACAAAGCAGTCCATGTACATTGTATGTGCTAAGTATGATGTATATACAACCTTATGCTAACATCACTACTGTTTACTCTACCTCTAAAGATATTCCATGTGTGCAGTATGTACATATATATATATGTACATGAGTACGGAGCATACACCAACTTAAACATTCAAAACTATTGTTTTTCTAACTTTCTGAAGTGATGATGTACATACATGTACATTCTGTTGTGTGTACGTGCTCGGGGATTTTTCTAGAAAAAATTTCAGGAAATCAGGACTCCCTAAAATTGAGGGGGGCTAGCCTTGTATCCAGACTGTCCTGTGTTTTTGTGTATGTAAGGAATTGAATTCATCATAGCCCATCTCACGGGGGGGGGGGGGGGGGGGGGGGGCAAAGCCCCTTTCAGGGGGGGGGGAATTGCCCCCCAAAAACCCTGGTGCTGTATGTCCTGTATGAGTTAGTGAGGTGAGTTTCTCTTCTTCCTGAATTCTTTAAGCTAGTTGTGCTACACACATTTTAATGTGTGTGTAGCATATGTACTAGCTGTGTTAGAAGTAGGAAGGAGAGAAAGACAGAACTGCATGTGTATCACCACTCTAATGTTGGTATCCAGGCTGTGATGTGTAACTGAGTGTGTGTGTGTGTGTGTGTGTGTGTGTGTGTGTGGTGTGTGTGTGTGTGTGTGTGTGTGTGTGTGTGTGTGTGTGCAGGCATCGAGTACATCACAGTCCCAACCTGGCTCATTCACGGAGAGCTGGACACCGTCGTCCCTTCCAACACTTCTCTTCGACTACTAGACAGGTATCTGCATGTCGGGTCAACCGAGGATAATACACTGCACTTATGTGAAGTTGCCATAGTACCACTGCCTCTTACCGCGCACCCACAATCATGGGTGGAGCCACATACATGTAAATCTCTACCATCTGTTCCTCCCTCACCTGAGGAACATAACTTACCATCCATTTGCCCCTCAACTCTAGCCAGCTGCAGATCCTCAGCCAAGGACTGAAGTTGACTAGGGCAAGAGTCATCAAAATTACCCGACTAATTTACAATGTTGACATGTGATTCACATTTCACAATGATGTATGTACAGACTGAAGTGTCCTGTGGAGTTACGTACAGTGGAGGATGGAGACCACAGACTGTCCAGACCACAGGACATCCAGTTACTAGAGCAGGTATGGAGACATATTATCAATAGTCAGTGCTGGAACTAACTCTCACCTATCATTGTGAAGGATAGTAAATGGTATTGTAGGGACCTCCACACATAGCCTCAGTTTCAGGCCTTCCCCTTTTGTCAAGTGGTGTCTCACTCTCTCTCTCTCCTTCCCTTCCTCCTCCTAACTTTGGTTTCAGGTCATCCCCTTTTGTCGAGTTGTCTCTCTCACTCCTTCCCTTCTCCTATCCTCCCCCTCCTCCTAGCCTCGGTTCCAGGCTTTCCCCACAAGTGTTTACTGGGAGGAGAACATTGAAATATCGGGCTTTTTAATCCCACACATAATCAGAGCATAATGTAAACGCTCACGGGGAAAGCCTGGAACCAAGGACACTACCACTCATAACCCATCAACTGTACATCACTGCAGGCCCTGACTGCACTTCTGAACCCGGACTCCGAAGCAGCTAAATTAGCTCGAGATGTTGAAGATTAGCCCTCAGAGACCTACTATGATTTTATTGTGAAGAAATATTTGATAGTCAAATTTATGTGATGTGAGACATATTTTTCTGTTTCCTAAAGCCACACCTTCCAATGATTGTCTGTACCTGCTTTTTACTCTGTATGTCCCCATTACAGTTATGCTGTTTTTGCTGTGCCAAATGTTATGGTGAAAGAGCAATGTCTAGCCATATAGCCTCGTTCCCATGCAGGCAATTCAAAGCCATGGAGAAACATTTCTACGCAGCTTTGAATCGGTCTGGGAACGAGGCGATGTCTAACCTCTAGTTGATTTGAAGTCTCATATATACTCCAGACCCCACCCACAGTGGGTGTGGTCTAGGCACAGGCAAATTAATGTTTTTGGTGCCACAGAAATTTCATACACTTAGACCAATACTCCCAGTTACATAACATTATGTAACAGTCAATGGAATCAGTTCATTCTACGGACCAGTTGATTGATCAACTCCTCTCTGTTGCCATGGTCACCACCCTCAATGAAATGCCTCGTCTTCTGCCGGAACCCACCCCGAGCGTTACTTAACTTGAACGGCCACAGAAAGTTGTTGGCTTCTTTGAAATGAGGGCCGACAGTAACGATCTCATGAATTAAGTCTTCGATGCAGATAATCCCGAACTTGCTCAGTGCCTTCTCTATGATGGCATTATCAGATAGAGGGACCCTCTGGTGCTGGACTTTGCCATACCCCCGTTTGTAGATGAGTTCACGGGCAGTTTTTACGGTTGGATAGCTGTGGAGGGTGTGTGTGTGTGTGTGTGTGTGTGTGTGTGTGTGTGTGTGTGTGTGTGTGTGTGTGTGTGTGCGTGTGCGTGTGCGTGTGTGTGTGTGTGCGTGTGTGTACATGTACATGTGCGTGTGCATATAAACTTCGATTTTAGACATGTGACCATGCATGCATAAACCAACCTTATGCTGCATTTTGAGATAAGCATAGCATTGAATAATGATTTCCAAGCTGATTGTAGTGATGCTTTTAGATTTTGGATTGGACTTTCTATTCCAAAGTTGAGGAGTTGCTTTGTTTTGTATTTGTATGGAATATAATGAAATTATACTTTTGCGGCATAAGGTTGGTTTATGCTTGCATGGTCACATACACTTACAACAGTAAGGTGCCCCGTTTATTGCGGTGTTCTCATTTCAGGTCCTAATTAGAGGGGCACCCTCCTCTAGTGCACACTCACCCCCAGGCTATGTAAGATTCCACCAGTTTCAGCATGTTGAGGGATGCCTTGTTGACCTTGATGAACACTCCATTGTTGATTTGCCGCAATCTCAACAGCTGGAGGATCTTGCGTACCCGTGGACTGACACCATTGATACTGGAGAGAGGGAGGGATGGAGGGAGGGAGGGAGGGGGGGGGGGGGGGGAAGGAGAGAGGGAGAGAGGGAGGAAGGGCGGAAGGGAGGGAGTCAGGGAGAAAGAGCTAGTAAAGTGCAAGAGGAATTATATAAGCCAGCACCTATAACACTACTACTGCTACTCCATATGCTCTTGCCAGGGACAGCCACAATACTTACCCTCTGATACGAATCACAAACACGACTCTAGCCTCATCGGGAACGTAGAAGTTGCCTCTCTTGCGTGCCTCTCTCTTAAGACGGATCTCGTCCAGCTCCTTCCTGCGATACTCCATTACATACTTCTCTGCCCGTTTGAATATTACTTTCCTCTGGTCCTTACGAATCTGTCGGGTGAAGGGAGATGAGAAATTGGCTGACTATCTGGTCACAAACACGGTTACCATCACACACACACACACACACACACACACACACACACACACACACACACACACACACACACACACACACACACACACACACACACACACACACACACACACACACACACACACACACACACACACACACACACACACACACACACACACACACACACACACACACACACACACACACACACACACACACACACACACACACACACACACACAGAGCTGGAGTAGATATCCACACTCAAGCAGAGACCCAACGAGCTCTCACTCATTCACAAGTAACTAACCTTTTTTACGGCTGCTCGGGCGAAGGCCCTCGCCTTACGGGCTTCATCATTTCTCCTCCGACGTTTGAGCAACGTCTCGGGCACGGTAGGTAACTTCGTATCCCTACAGGTAGAAATTAACCCAGCTAGTGTCCTGTACAATACAGTGTACACACTACAGCGCAATGCTGCTAGAGATTAGCGTGGATTTATCTGTCAAACTCACGCTTGCTGATCCGCCATTACTCGCTGGCCATGTGAAAAAGGAGGTAATACGCATGCGCATTATACAAACCGCGACCTTTCACCCCACACTGCAAAGCTGAGCTCCACCCCCAAACATACGCTACAAACTATGGAAAGAAGCGCATGGACGCCGAAGACTTACCAACCAGACAACGAAAAAGTGAGTGTAGCTTATGAACGGCTCTGTGCTAGCGAGACTAAATCTTTATTTCAGATATTTCGAGAACGAATGACACTCATAAAGAAATGGGTAAGTATTCAGACTATAACTATTCATGCACTATACGTGCATGTACTGCCCTTCTGTGGTAAAGAAAATAGCACACAAAACACTTTTAGTTACTTGTGAAGGCACTTTTTGCTGTCCCTTTGCTGTCCCTAATGTGATACATGTGAAATAATGAAAAGGTCTTACTCTCAAGTATTCATTCCACAGTTTTCAGCATGGAATAGTGCACAGAGGTGGACACTCATTGAGTACTTACTGCAACGTATCAGCGACCCCCAACTCATACAAATTTATAACCTACTAGCTCCCCTGATGCCCCCTGACCCCCCACCCCCTCAAGATTTCACGAGAGTGCTTCCAAGAGTGTTGAGTTTGAAGATATTTTCTTACCTCGACCCAAAGAGCCTTAGCAGAGCCTCACAAGTGAGTCATATACCACTACATTCAGGTCCAATGATTCTCTCTCTCTCTCTCACACACACACACACACACACACACACACACACACACACACACACACACACACACACACACACACACACACACACACACACACACACACACACACACACACACACACAGGTATGCTGGTACTGGAAATATCTCTGTGACAGTAACCTTCTCTGGAGGACCAAGTGTCTCCGCCGTGGCTGGTTCCTACCCCAGCCTCCCCTCACAGAGTCCAGCTCCTCCTCCCCATGGAAGTCCCACTACATAACTTGTGTCTCTAACCTCCACTGGACACTACCAAATGTAAGACTTTTAATTCTTCGTGGAGGTGTGGCTGATAAGTATAAACCTCAGGTTTCTTAGTAAGAGAAAGTAGTACCAGAGATCTAGTTGGAATTAGCTAGTCAGATGATTCTGTGTTTGAATCTTAATCCATAACATGAATTCAAACAGCTCAGATTCCTTCGGCTCCCCCCACAATAATGGACTCAAATGCAGCTATTTGCTTCATTTCCCCCCAAGTCTCCCAAGTAGACTTGCATAGTTCAAATGACTTAACTATAACTTGTGTTCTTAATCCTGTCAGTGATCAGATGGTAACTTTCAATCAATGATCTAATGCCATAATTGCAGGCTCATTCTGGACACTTGTCTCAAGTACAATCTACCCTTCCTCCTCATGACTCTCTCCTCTCTCCCACCTCCCCCTCTCACCGTCCTCCCTCTCCCCAAACCCCTCCCCACCACTCTTCCCTGGCCGATCATCGTGTCCCCTGGCGAGACCCAGACCCCCACCCAGAAGACATCTCCCGACACACTGTATACATGACTTCACAGGAAGCAAAGGAAGAGTAGGTTACCTCAAATAATATGAAAGGCTCAGAACCAAAGTGGTGTATCCCAGAATTAGAATTAAAAGTTGGGTACTACCTATTAGCAATCATGAGATATTTTTGATTTAGTGAAACACTATTTTAGGGAGTAAATTGCTGTAGATCAGAGATCCTCAGCAGAGGTTCTCCGCCCTCATGCACCCCAATTAAGGTCATGTAACTACTATATACATGCTTCATATGTAGAAAAACCTTTGTAATTAGTATACCTGCAGTAATCTAGGAGCTATTTAAAGTGAACATCTTTTGCTGCCCTATACAAATGCTAACCTTAATTGTCTCACCAACTTTGTCCAACCTAAGTGGGTTTGGTCAAAGATACTAAATTGTACATGGAGATGAGATACTATATATATATTTCATTGTCTCTCTTGCAGTTATGCATTTATGAATGTTTCAGCAAGTTCATCGTCAAGATTGGTGAAGAGATTAAGGCATGGTACCCACCCAGTGTTCCACTGTAGGACCACACCGGTACCACCACAGTGGTCTCCCACCCCTCTAACTACCACTGAAGACCAAACCAGCCCACCACGGCTCACAATGCACCCAACACTGCTAGAGAAACTACGTCTTGGTACACCAACTCCACACCACATACACTTCTCTACTATTAACAGCAAACAAAGTGGAAGTGCCACAAAAACAGACCTTCACAAAATCCACCAGACCTCTCCGTTCCCCAAACTACCTGCTTACTTCAGTAGCCCAAGTGCAGTGAATGAGAGTCAGATCCCAACTGGACAAGGTAGTATTATTTTTAATGGCCCAATCTGAAACTTTTATAGCATAGCATGTGCAATTGACTTTAACATGTGCACATAGATTTTTACTGCATCTTCTTATGGCAGGCACTGAAGGCAATACAGATGGACTGAACCATGTGACCCTTCACCGTTCTTCTCAGGAGAATGTGATCAATCACCAGGATCATGTGACCCTCCAACAGGATCATGTGACTGTCCATCAGGATCATGTGACCCTTCCCTCTCAACCATGGCACATTCCTGAATACAGTGACCAGGACAAAGAACCATAGTACCTTAGCCCAGTGTAGGCCAGCTGTATAGACCGTTAACTTTTACTTGCTGTTTATTTTGGTAAGCTTACAGAATCACTTGTAGATGAGCTGCATGCAGGGTATGCATCATTATGTTCAGCATTATAGGTCATTGAAACAAACACACCTAGTAAGTGGTCAGGAGCTGGCTTTATGTTTGCGTGCAGTGTAAGGGCGGCCCCCAGGGTCCCACATGAAGTACTCGGTTTATACACGCGAGTTGGGACTGATGTGGGTCCCCACAAGCTGAACTATTATGCGAGGTCACTCAGTTCACAATTATACCAAGCTGCTCTATGTCAAATAGACCATCCCTGTATAGTACTCGGATGAAACGTCTCAGACAGGTGTCATGCAGATGGCGAGTTTCATTTCACAACGTGAAATTGTCATACAAAACTAAGGAACAACATACAATAGAAGTATTATATATATAGTAACACACAATAAAAAGAACTACCGGTAGACACACACACAACACACGGACACGATGAAAATACACACCATACAATGTGCCTGGGATTAACATTGGTGTACATATACACATTCGTAATTATAGCAACAGTGGTTGGAATGATATGATTCAATAATGTGTATTTTTCTTACATAGCAAACTGTTTAATTATTAAAGGCAGTTTATTGACCATTATACATTGCAGATCTGTGATTTGGGTCTGTGGTTAAAGTTGCTATGGCAACATGTAGTTGCTATAGTTACCATTGCTATGACAACCACGAGTCCCCTCCTCCCATGTTAGCAATGACACTGAGTAGGTCACTGAAATCGCCTAAAGCCTCGCTACCCTTTTTCTCATTGTTCCCTTTCAAATCTTTAGCCCCCTCCAGCCCCCCTTTCCCCACCTCAGGAGCCATTCTGGTGTTGGTCGTACTATCACTACTCACACCTTCACCATTCTCCCCCTCACTGGAATACTGTATCCCACTGTCTGTCGAACTATTGGGGCTAATATTAGCCTTATCCGCGGCCCGGGAGACAGAAGGTGACAATCTGCTCATGCTCACACTTGCAGTGATACCGGGAGGCATGTGAGGATTGTGTCGTGATGAGGTGGGAGAGATGTGCTTTGGGGAGGATGAAGTGCGACTGGCAAGGGGAGGAGACGCCTGTTTGGAGTTTGAAGGAACACCTGGAGGTGGTCGGCGGTGAAGAATTGGCGATCCTTGTGGCATCTGTGGAATGACTCCATTTGTCTTTTTCGAGTCTTTTTTCATGTTTCTTGCTGCTTCCTGCAGCTCTTGTTGGGCATGGAAGGGCAATAGTGGTGCCATAACCTTGGAGGGGCGTTGGAGCGAGTCTGTGTTTCTACGCGTTCGTGGCGGCGAGGGAAAGAGGGCTGGAGTGGATTTCATCATCTCTTTGCGTTCCTGTTGTGGTGATAATCTCGGAGGACCTATCTCAGAGATCTGCCGAATGACTGGAGTTTGATGCGAAAGCTTCCTTGCTGGGGGAGGAGCTTGCCGATTTGTGTGAGCATAACTCTCTCGTCGTGGCTTCGGCAGTGTCTTCGGTGGTTCTTTCTTTGGTTGATACGACAACTGGCGCCCCTTCTCGGCAACTTCCGGCGGCTGCAGTGGCTGCTGTGATATGCTACGCTGCATAACAAACCCACTTCCCTTACTCATGGCGGGACTATCTCCACTTCCTGAGCTGTGACTACTACTAGAGGTCGATGATGTCATTGGAATATTCATAAGGGAACGCCCTTCGCTGATTGTCCCTAGACCAAATGAGGTCATGGAAAAATCAAGATCCAAGCTACCGAGGGATAGTGAGATATTCCCTGATTGGTTATCGGAAGTGTCCTCTTTGTCTGAAGAGCGAATCAGACCATTTTGTTTCTGTGAAGTAACTTCACTTCTGCTCTGTATGTGGTTAGTAGCAGCTGTCAGATTCTCGCGACTTCTGCTTGGGTTGGGATGAAAATTTGAATCCAGGTTTGAGGAGCTTGTTCCGCTCTCCATTGACCCCTGTAGTTCCCCTGTGAGGGGAGGGGAGGGAGTGCTGGAATGGGAACTGGTTTCTGAGAGGTCATCGTCGAGGGCATCGAAATCTAGCTCCAGACTTGTGTCACTGGAGGGTGGGTGGGAAGAAGGGGAGGAGAGAGAGGGAGGGGAGGAGAGAGGGGGAGGGGAGAAGAGGAGCAATAAAGTAAAGAAGGGAGAGGGAGAGGGAGAGGGAGGAGGGAGAGGGAGAGGGAAGAGAAAAAGGGAGGTACTCAAATTTTATGATATGTAGCATGTATGTCTGTAGCTCCAACAACACTGCATACACAAAACAAAGCTGCAGTGTATAGTGTAAAATTTTATTGACCCCCACAAAAATCAGGACCCCTCAAAAATCAAGACCCCCTGAAATTAATATACTCACTTTTTCTGTGGTTGGACTTGAGGAGCAGCTGGTGTTCCCGGTAAGGAACTGCTACTGCGATGACCGGACACAAACGTGTTTAACTCCTTCACGTCACCTTGCACCTTCTGGAAGATGGTCATCAGAGTCTTGTCTTGCTCTTTTATCCCCTCCTGCAGTGACCAAGGAGTTAAAGATAATATTACGCCCGAGAGCTAGCGAGATCAATAGCGTATCAAATAATGGACTGAGACAACACAACGTTGTGAAGGAACATTGTTGAGACAATGGACAATACAGTGGCTTGTAGGTATACAGGTGAAAAGGGTCTTTTGAATATACGTGATGTATAGCGTGTGTTGGCAGGTTCCCACACAACATACCTCACATTATAGTCACATAGCAGCTGTATTTACAGACAGCACGCGCACACACACACACACACACACACACACACACACACACACACACACACACACACACACACACACACACACAACCCATGTGACTACACGTCTGCCTGCCGGGGGCAGCCTCCTACCTCCACAACCACACACAGAGGAAGCATGAACTATGAAGACTATCATTCCAGTCATAACTCAACATCCACACACACACACACACACACACACACACACACACACACACACACACACACACACACACACACACACACACACACACACACACACACACACACACACACACACACACACACACACACACACACACACACACACACACACACACACACACACACACACACACACACACACACACACACACACACACACACACACACACACACACACACACACACACACACACACACACACACACACACACACACACACACACACACACACACACACACACACACACACACACACACACACACACACACACACACACACACACACACACACACACACACACACACACACACACACACACACACACACACACACACACACACACACACACACACACACACACACACACACACACACACACACACACACACACACACACACACACACACACACACACACCACACACACAAACTCTTTTTTTAGTACCAACACAAATCCATTGTGTACGTACTATACAGTAGTAAGTGGGCCCTGGTTGCCATGGAGATGATACCCAGCCAGTACACCACCCACCAGTGAAGCCATATTCATCAGGGGAAGCTATACCTGCAGTTGCTATGACATCACCAGACATGCGGCTACACAAGGGGGCTTCTAATGAATCACAGTATGCATATACCAGGCTCTCTACATTGCACAGTCCACTCAGCCCTCCAGTACCCACAGTCCAGGGCCCTCAGCCTTTAAATCACGCTCCATGTCTAACCTACATGCATATGCAGGACACTAGTGTTCATTTCAGAAAACTTGACAAGGGGGGCATGAACGGCACACAAGTGAAATCTTGGGGGGGGGGGAGGGAGCATGAAAACACGCGTGGATCGTACATATGAGGATATGTTAATACTAAAAACTTGTGACTTGAGGGGGATAAAACTTTTTAAGGGGGCAAATGCACCCTCCGGCCTCCCTCCATCCGCCCCCCAAAAGAAACCCTGCTAGTGGGACTTGAGAAAGTGACCTGATGGTTTGATGCGGGTTTGAAGTGGATTTGGGCAAACAGAGAATTGTGATTAGAAGGCATTTGTCTTTCTGTTGTGTGACTTGTGTTGCTTGTCTTCTCTCTCTACCCACCTCTCTCTGTTGGAGGTGTCATGTGCTCACTGACATGTGAAGAACTAATATCTGCACTAATAGCAGGAGCAGCTGGTAATACACTCCATTCAGGTACATGTATATATACCAGCTGCCAACATTGGTACTTAGCAACAGGGCAGCTGGATAGAGAGAGCTATGGTCTTAGACAGCACACCATTCACTTGCATCATTTGTGAGGTACATAGCAGCTGTGGAATTTGAAGAATGTAACTGGTGCAATAGGACTTTTCTTGGAACAGATACCTGTGTGCAGATAGGTCAGGTGCTGTGTGCACATATGTGCGTACTTAAGTAGAGACAAGTCGAGATGCTTCGATGGTCGAGCATAACTAACTAACCCAGCAAGTTGAGCTGTCTTGGTAGCTCAGTTAGTAGAGCAGGATGAGGTGTCAGACACTGTGGCTCAGTCATCATTATCATCCTCCCCCACTTCCCCATCACCTCTCCCCTCCCTCCCACCCCACATTCCACCATTTACTACAGCCTCTATTGAGAGCCAAGAATGTTCCTCACCACTTCGCCCTCTCTTCTAATAAAGTTACTGGTATCTCTCCACCCAGAAGGCCTTAGGGCACAACAGACATAGCACTGGTTGTACTCACCACTGAAGAGGACAGCCTGGTTGCTGTCGAAACGTTTAAATACAACAAAATTACATGACATCACATGACAGCTGAGCATCACCTGTCACTTAGTGTAAATCAGACAGCATTGGGACAGAAAGTGTCCTGATTAGCTGACTATTCCAGGACTTGTATGTACATAACTCTACACTGCTTGCAATCACCACAGCTACATGTAAATTGGATACTGTTAAGTAAATTGATCGCTAGCTCCTGTTTCAGTGATACTCCTCCCTCCTCCCTCTCTCTCTCCTACTAATTACATTCTCTCTCTCCCTCCTTCTCCCTCCTACTAATCACATTATAAGTACCATTCCCTACTCCTTGTATAGAGAGAAAGTGGATCCCATTCCGGAATTCAGTAATGAATTTTTCTACTGCCCACACATATCAGAGTAGCAGCAGATGCCACAAGTTAGTGTAACGTACAACACAACAAACACACATGTAGTACTGGATACACACACCACTACTGTACACACAACCGATGGAGAAAAACAATGGGCAGCCTTTGAAGTAGCCACCCCACAAGTGTATACGGATATGTATGTGTAGGTACATGGAAAAACATGTGTATAGCACACTAGCCAAGCAATGGAAAGAAAGAACCCCGAAACCTCACCTCAACAAACCAAACAATACATGTATATGTGGCATACTGGTGAATGGAGCAGACCTCAGGGATTTTTGTAGAACAAAAAATTTCAGCGGGGAAATGGACTTCCTAAAATTGTGGAGGGGGCTAGCCTTGTGTATGTAAAGAATTTAATTGATCATAACACATCTCAGGAGAAGGGGGTATTGCTTCTACTCCTGTTAATGTATTGTAGCTACTGAGGTGGCAACTTATGTACAGCTGTTTGAAATCCTGGAATCAGGACATCACACCTGGAATTGGGACATTGTACTAATCTTGGAATCAGGACATCATACTAATCTTGGAATCGGGACATCACACTAATCAGGACACTCCAGGGTGACCTGATTGTAAAGGTTACTCTCTCTAATGGCTGTCAACTTCTATGGTAGCTTCATCACTCTCTCTAATGGCTGCCGAGGAGGAATCAACCCCCAGGCTACTACACTGTCAATGACACACACGTGCAGAAAGAGTATCAGGTAACTGAAGTGTACTCCACTTCCCTTCTATGCTTCCTTAATAGGTATAGAGACAAGGTGAGCTGGGGTAGGAGTGGAGTAGTGGGTGGCTGAAAGGATGGCAGGAAACAGTACACAAGTACTTTTAGTAGTGTGTGGGAGTGGAAGGAGTACTGAGAGTACGTGTATGTAGTTCATTGGAGAGGGAGGGAGGGAGGGAGGGAGGGAGAGAGGGAGGGAGAGAGGGAGGGAGAGAGGGAGGGAGGGATGGAGGGAGGGAGGGAAGGAGGGAGGGAGAGAGGGAGGGAGAGAGGGAAGGAGGGAGGGAGGGAGGGAGGGAGGTACTGTATAGAGAGAGGGAGTGAATGAAGGAGGAAAGGAGAACGGGGGGAGGAGGGGAGCAAGGGAGGAAGGAGGAAGGATGTGAATGATAATACAGTGCTTGTGTCCACTCCAAGAGGCAAGAACCACAACACAACAGAAAGGCAAAGCAACAACATGTGTACGTACGTCTGAGAATGTGTCTCCTATTGGCAGTTGGGCATATATGTACACATAATTACTCCAATTGAAGCAGAAAATCAAATTGTGTGGGAGAATATATACACCACACACTCTGAGAATCTACATACACACACACACACACACGCACACACGCACACACGCACGTGCACACACACACACACGTGCACACACACACGCACGTGCACACACGCACGTGCACACACACACACACACACACACACACACACACACACACACACACACACACACACACACACACACACACACACACACACACACACACACACACACACACACACACACACACACACACACACACACACACACACACACACACACACACACAACACACACACACACACTACATCCCATGCTCCACAGGTCACCCAATCATCCATCCTCACCACCATTGCCTGACTTGTGCTAGTCAACAATTGCTGACCAACAACCAATTTGTACCCACAGTCCATTCACAATAGATCCGATACTGCACGACTCTCGCACTCTAATCCACACAACCTCAAGTCACATGACATCATCCTGATAGGTGAGCTGTCCTGATTCCAGGAATACAATGTGTTTTAGATGTGTGGAATTGTCCCATTGAAGTCAATAGAAGTTTTCACAGTACGAGGATTGAATAGTCAGGGCCTAGGGAGTAGGCTTCAGGCTCATGCATTGTGCATGGCATGAAATACAGAGTGTATATATATACACCTAATACGGCACCACAACCGGGAGCAACTGCACAATCACCCACCACACAACGAGGAGTAGTACGCGAGGCCTGCCACAGGCATTTCAGACGAGAAAGTGATAGGAAACGACATAAGTGTGTTGACGAGTGGCAAAAACCAGTTCAGGAACAACGAGGGGCTGTTCAGTGCTCAGTCTGCAGCAGATGGCTCTGCAGTAAGGGTGGCCTAGCGGTGCACCAATGTATAAGGCCAGTATCATGAATCATGAGTGCAAGCCATACTCGGCTCCCCCCCCCCCTCCGGGGGGCAGCGTGGCCACATAGAGGCAGCTTGAAGACAGGACAGGACAGGTGAAATGGCAGGGGGATGCTCGGCTATATAACCCTAAGGCCTTCTGCTCTGCAGGCTAACCGAGAGCATTTGAGTGTTTGCAGAGGGACCTTTGCACACTTACCGAGGGTCAATATCAAGACTTAATAGACCAGGTTATACAGTATATGTGTGTATGAATATACATGTCAACCATGCTTTAGTGTAGTGTAATTGCTTGATGATCAAAGCACACAGACTGGGTTGTATAAATATACAATCACGTCAACCATGCTTTAGTGTAGTGCAATTGCTGATGATCAAAGACTGGGTTGTTTAAATATACATGCTAGTCATGCCTTCAGTGTAGTGTATATCTGCTGATGTTAAAGACCATTTATTGCACACAATATGCATACTTAGTCACATATACAGAATTACAACTCCATATGTGTTGGGTAAATACCAACGTAACAATGAGAAGTGTAACAACGTGACAGCACAACGGAGCCGGCTACTAACATGGCATACATGCATTATAGGATACTAGGAGGTGAGGAAAAACACACACACTATCTAGTGTGACTCTGAACATGCAGCTGTCGAGGACTGGGGATGCCAATCTCAGCCCAACCGGACAAAGGTAGAGTGTACCATGTATATACACAGTCATTTCTTAACTGTCAGAGAAGCAATTTTTTCGTAATGAGATACACCGCAAAGTGTAGGACTAGACCTAGTGTAACACAACACTATCAACCAATATTTGGCCAGCAAGAACCTTCACCTCCATACATGTATACAACACACGTACACCACGGAATATAGGTATACACATACTGCTACTTGTTGGATGTTACTAAGAATTAAGTGTACATGGGAGTGTTAGTAAACACTCTCTATTAGCACACACAGTTCTGAAGTGGTCAATGAAGCTAACACCCAACAATGTAGCTACATTGCCTAGTCATGCCAGCATTCTTCCCTACAGGGCTCGTGCTGTCCTGTCCGTGGGCTATACATATACATGTTTACATGCACATGTACTAGTGTAACCATGTATAAATTGTACACTTTCACTTGTAAGGTACATACATGTACATGTGCAACCTACATGAACATATGTAACTATGTACAACAAATGTACATTATGTGCAAACTCTGTTGTAAGTACATGTACATGGCATGTACATGGGTTAAGCATGTCCATGTAGATGTGTAGATAATGTACATGTAGCAATGGTCCCCAGGGTAAAGTGGGAGGGAACAGGTTAATGAGAGCCACATGCACACACAGGAGTCTCAGTGGCCACTGGAGGAGTGGGCAGAACTCTGAAGTGAGGTCCCCAGTGAGCAATGAGCACAAGAAGTTATTGGAGGAGACGATAGTAGGATGGGTAATTAGAGAGGTGTCATAAAGCCAAGATGGTTTGAATGGTGTTGTGAAGTCAGGATGTCCCAAAGCCAGTTCTGATTGACTTCATGGCACTACTCTTATCTCTAACCATTAACAGTCTGACTTCATAACACTACTCTAATCGTTTTGGCTTTAGGACACCTCTCTAATTAGGACATGCCGAAAGTGTCCTAAAGCCAAAATGATTAGAGTGGTGTTGTAAAGTCAGGATGTCCTAATTAGAGAGGTGTCCTAAAGCCAAAACCCTTACAGCAGTGTCATGAAGTCGGGCTGTTAATGATTAGAGATTAGAGCAGTGTCATGAAGTCAATCAGAGTGGTCTCCTGGACACTGTGATCAGAGGTGCCCTACAGGTGTCCTAATTCCTAATTCAGGATGTCCTGATTAGAGAGGAGTCCTCCAATGCCAAGACCAGAGGTGTCTCTATTTCAGGATTTCCTTATTAGAGAGGTGCCTCAGACTCATGACACCACATTAAAGAGGTGTAGATACATACCAAGGGGTCAATTGGTTACGTAGAAGTGTTCTTGCCTTGCAAGAACACTGTGAAAAAGTTCTTGGTCATTGGAATGGCTTGTCCACAGTGTTCCCTTGTATGGGTCTCAGTGTATATCTCCACCATCTTGTTCTCATGTCAAACTCGATGTAGTGATACATGTACACATGTTTGATCGTTACCCCATACAAGACCACATTAATCATAACTACAACCATTTGATGATGTTTATTGGAACGGTCACTCATACAAGCATTATGATTACATTTAGTGAACAGGTCAAACGACTTTCTAATTGAGATAGAGTTCCATTAGACTCTCTATGTTGGGATGTTTCTGACATTACATCATTAACTTTAACGTCATAATCCCAAACTCTAACCCTTTTAAGACACAAGGTATTCCACAATAGTATGTACATGGAGGAGCACACAGATAGGGTTCCATTAGATTCTCTATGTAGGATGGTGACGACATTATATTATTAGCCTTAACGGTTATAACTCCCAAACTCTGTAATTTTAAGCCTTTTAAGACACAAGGTATTCCACAATAGTATGTACATGGAGGATCACACAAATTGGTGTCCATTAGATTCTCTATGTAGGGATGGTGATGACATTACATTATTAGCCTTAACGGTTATAACTCCCAAACTCTGTAATTTTAAGCCTTTTAAGACACAAGGTATTCCACAATAGTATGTACATGTAGGGCGTGGCAAGACATATCGCATTCCAGTCCACTTATCAACTCCACTTATAGATAACATTTTGTGTGTACACTAAACACCAGTCGCTGGAGAGTCACATTTCTTGAGAAAGATGCAGCAAGGGCGTGTCACTATTGACCTCTATCATGTGATATTTGGCAGGCAGATAGGAAGCATGTGTCTCAGTGTCTGAGATCCTTGCGTGTATTGAGGGGTCTGTCTGCTAGCAGCTGGGCAGAGGCCGATACTGTTGTCATACAAGTCAATATTTATGTAAAAGCCCCATTGAAAAGTTCTTTCATCTTCGTTTCAATGATGTAATCCAGATTAGAATTTTCTGTTCATACGTCAGCTTCAACAAGGCACCTTTTTAAGTGTATGTGTGTTGTATTGGGTGTAGGCATGTGCAGCCAATCATCACCTACTTGCACACTAGCCACTACGGAAACTGAGAAGGATGGTAGGCAAGGCTGAAGTAGTGTTGGAATGTTAATGATTTATGCCACACACTTAATGACCCATGAGAGGTGAGGCCTGGAGGCTTACCAGTTGGGTATGCTTAAAGCTTACAAGCTATTGTGAAGTGGAGTAGGAAACGGATAAGCTGATGGTGTAGCAAGTGAAACTAGAGTACAATTTTTTGTTTCAACTTTGACAGATGTAACAGCCACTGAACACTCAGCTGGACTTTGACCTGAGACATGAGGGCCACACAACCTCAAAGGACACACTCTCTCAAGAATATTTATAAATCCTTCACTAACAAACAGGAGGAGCTTTTAACAATAGTTCCAAGTTGTAACTAAACTTAGATGGGGAAAAATTAGACCAATAGTTCTCATATTTCCTTGATTCCCCAGGGACACAGCCTAATGGCTGTACTACATGTACACATGTATGTGAACAGTCAGCACACCCAAGAAATGCATGCTTGCATCAGATGTTTTGTTGAGCTTGACAGTGAAGGGGCTGAGTTGAGTGACAAGCAAGGGTGGAGCCCCCTCATCTGAATATAGGACTTCTCAATGAACAGGACACTTTGTGAGAACTAAATATCACTCCTACAGCACTGACATGTCCCTTTCTGTCCCAAACGGAAGATTGGAGCAATTCCACTTGCATGTACACACATGTACATACACATTCTTCCACATGTGCACACACACACACACTACAAATGTACATAAGCACATAACTACATGTACATAACTACATGTATGATGTATACGTACATGACTACATGTATAATTGCACATATATACATGTACATGACTACACATTTACAACCAACTATACAAGACTTACACAACACATGTACATACTTTGTAAGCTCACATCACATCCCCTAGGCTGAGACCCAAACTAAATGTGTTATTGCCCCTTCCTGTTAGTTCACCCACACATTCACTTGCATATTAAGTCATAACCTCCAGCCTAATACGGGGTCACAGACAATGACTTATTGTTCACTGGTGCCTGCTAAACAATGTAGGCCTGTCTGGTGACAAATATTTTGAGTGGTAGTACCAATAATTCAATCATGGTCAGTAGGCAGCTGCCATAGGCCAACCACCCCACATAGAGATGACCATACATCATCATTTCCACGGTAAAGGTTCTCTACCACTGAAATAGTAAGGGGCACTAGTTCTTTTTTAGTAACAGCTGCAATTTCACTATCAAAGCTTCACTTATATTGCGGTAGGGAAAATAAATTATGGACGATAACAGCTGGGATTTCACAAACAAAGTGTAACTTTTATGGCGATGATTATGAAAATACACCGTTTAGCGGCTCGTTTCCCTCCCCGCCCGCTAACCAGTTCTTCCTTGATCCAGCTCATTGCCGAGGTTATGCTCTGAAGCCTGTCTCTTATTGGCCGTCTCTTCCCGTCTCCTATCAGAGGGGGCGGGCTGTCACTCGTGTGTCGTCCCATATTACCGTTCTCTTTCACTCTGGAGTTTCTCGTCAAACTAGATTCGTACGCTCTGTACTTGTACATCACTACCTTACGCTAGGTCGACGCGGATCATTCGCTCTTCATATAAATATACCACTAGCTTAGGCCAACTTCCCGACACAATGACCCAACCAGCCGACTATTAATTCCCACGCGTCTCGCGCGATGAATACTGAGGAAGTTAATAACTTAATTGACTATGAATCTCATTACAGTGGCGCCTCGTATTTCAGGGAACTGGATACCCTTGCATGCTTGGAACTGAAGAAAAGTGACGTGTCCGATGTGTCCTGTTGGGAAACTAAGCCTCGTAGAGGTAGACAGAGGAAAGCATGGAGTAGAGTGGTCGATGAACTCTTTAGGCTTGGATAAGAATGAATGGATGGAGGATTCTTCAGAGGTTAGAAAGCGGTAGTAAAGTGCTCACTGTGCTGTAATATTAACCTCTTGTGGTTCCAAGGCCGACATTTACAACCAAAACAACTTCTTCACTAATTGAGACACATGTTATAATTCCCAAATAAGGGTATCAAGGGATTAGTGCGTAAACCTCATAATGCAGCTGCTTGCCAGACGAGTTCAGTGAGTACAAGACGGATCGAAGAATAGATGTACACACATCAGAGGAGCTTAGCCAGTGACAGGAACCGCAGAAATATTTGCTTTAACCTAACCTTTAACCTCTCCTTTTACCAAAAATATGTCATGCATTCTTCTGTTCCATGTCTTCTTAAAATTACAGAATCCGGCCATGGCTATACACACAGAAATCCTCCACATAATTACTACAGTTGCAGTGGAACTGACAAATGGAGAATGTGTCATACGCAAGTTATAGCAGAGGCAGAGAACCTGGGGGGCAGGGGGGGCTTGAGCCCCCCCACTTTTTGATAAGGGGGAGCTGAGCCCCCCCAAAATTGGAGGTTGTCATGAAGAATGTAATAGCCTATGCCGGATGTATTCAGAATGAATGTAACAACAGCACCACTTCATGAAGGCTGACATGCTCTCTCTGCCTCTGTATAGTAGTGGCTGAGCTTTAATCTTTTGCATTTGGGGCAGCAAAACCTAGTTTTGTTTACATGGAGTATATTTAGTCTCCATAGTTTCACGATATTGCTCATAAATACACAAGTTGATACGTGAGTGTACATGTGTACTATTACTTCTTACATGGGATGCTGCAATTAGACCAATTTTGACTGCTAATATGCCATAAGCAGTGTTGTTATAGTGTAGCCATGGTACATTGTATATGGAGGTGGAGAATGTGGCAAGTACACACACCTCATCCTGAAGCCAGAGGGAGAGGTAGTTCAGAGGAATGTATAAGTTTAGCGCTTTCTAAGGATACAGCAGTTCCTGGAACAAGACATTATGTCATCATCTGTTAATATTGTGAAGGTGGGGGCTTCCTTCAGTTCCTACATATATGTGTGATACACAGCAAAACCTCTTGAGCAAACCAGACACCTTTGAAATAGTGGCATTTGGGACAACAGAGTCCTGTCCTCATTTCAGGGTGCCATATTTAGTATCATCCTCAAAATGTGCATGCCACCCAGGCCACTAAAATGTACGTACGCAGTAGCTAGTTAGGTTTCCTAAGTTTCTGCATATTTTCAGAAATATTCCACCTGCGTAGCTACCATAAACAGTGAAGAAGCATGCTGTATGGTAAATGACAGTTTGATGGACATCGCAAACCTGTGTGAAGACTAGACCAGAAACACAAAATTAGAGTGGCCCTAGCTATAACTCTACACACAAAATTAGAGTGGCCCTAGCTATAACTCTACACACAAAATTAGAGTGGCCCTAGCTATAACTCTAAACCTCAGCCCTAGCCAACATATCAGGGGTGTGAGTACATGAAGTCCACATGAATGGAAGGAGGGAAGGAGCATCCCTAGCAGATTAGCCATAGTAGGTTTCTGGTTGGGTTCAAATTCCTCAGGATGTTTGGAAAAGTGTTACTTATTAGAGGTCTTATTTCAAGATTTACTGTATATGGGAGAGCAAGTGTCTTGTTTAATCCACCTTAGTTCTGATTACAACTTGATATTTATACACCTTCATGAGCAAAACAGTAAAGTTAACAGCTGCCATCTCCATGCATGAGTAAGGGGTAATTGCTACATGCCCCTAGCCAATAATGTAATTTATCAGACAGTTGCATGTTTATTCCATCTCCATGCATGAGTAAGGGGGTAATTGCTACATGCCCCTAGCCAATAGTGTACAGTTTCATAGGCCAGAGACAGATAGCAATGCACTCACCTACATGCATGTTCTGCAAC
>OZ019966.1:3685861-3765861 GCA_963970385.1 Theonella swinhoei
CAGTACCACTCCATCCTCTACTGCTCCACAGCCACACCCACCAACACTTCCTGGTGAGTTGTGTTCTCTGTACACACCATCTAGATTGGGAGTGTACATGTACACTACTGTTAGTTGTGTTGTTGTGTATAGTTGTGTGTGTTATCTGTTTATCCTTCCCTCTCCCCCCTTCCCTTCACAGCTATCATTGCATTCTCTACATCACTTCCATGTACCAGTAGTTCAGTCTCTCCAGTCTCTGTCTCTACTACTTCAGCTGGTGAGTCCTTGTCAATGTGCACTAACCTAAACTCAGCTACAGGTAGTTTGGAGTGCATTAGTTAGAACAGTGTGGGATTCTATACGGCATATGTAAACCCATCTCTTTCCCTCCCTCTCTTCCCTCCCTCCTCCTCTCCCTCTTCAGTTACTGTTACATCATCTCCTGGTCCCCAACCACTTCCATCTGTCCCTCCAGTCTCTGTCTCTACTGCTCCCCCCGGTGAGTTCCCTATAAACTGAACTAGTCTGGAGAGCATTAGTTAGAATAGTGTGTTTTCATGTTCCCTGTATGCATAGGACATATGTAATGCCCTCCCTCCCTCCCTCTTTCTATAGCTGCCGTTAACGTTACTGCTCCACACTCACTTCCATGTGCCTCTCCAGTCTCTACCTCCTCACTTGGTGAGTCCTGTTTTCCGTACACTCTCCTACAGTCTTCATATCTGATAGTTCACTGTACTGAGTGTGACTGTATACTTTGATCCATTGTTCATGTCTCTTCTCTCTCCCTCATTCACTCCCCACATCTCCTCCAGACACACGACCTACTTTACTGCAGCTCACTCACCTGGTCACACCTTCTGGGAAGAAAGTGGAGATTATCAAACACATCGCACCAGAATGGAAGACAGTTGGGATCCACATGAACTTTGACCCCACCGGATACACGATTAACACTATCGCAGCATCTAATCCATTAAATCCTGTGGCCTGCTGTACCAATATGATGATGGAGTGGCTGGGAGGGAGAGGGAGACAGCCGGCAACCTGGGCCACTCTGGTGAAGATTTTGAAGAATGCCGAGTTCACTGTTCTTGCTGACGACATTGAACAACTTGTACCATCACTTGTGGGAGGAGAGGTGGAGACTTGGGTTTGATAGGAGGAAGGAAGGAGGGGGAGGGAGGTGGAGGGAGGTCGCAGCTAGTCAGACAAACATATCAGTACAAGCAGCAATCACATCACTTATCACACGACACAGGAAGGGCTAGAAGAAAGAGAGGGAGGAGGTGAAGGGGATCATTCGAAATACGCAATCTCACAAGACACCAGATACAGAATACTGCACCAGACACCAAACACTACCCACCACACCTTACCCTACACTCACCAACATCTGTGTGTGATCATCATAATATATCATCACTTGCATAACCCACCATTTAACTAATATTTTGAAACGGAATTTAAGTCAATTCTGGGCTAGAGTTATCCATTTTTCATTAGTTATGTAGGTTTATATTAACATGATTAATGTGGTCTGGACCTATATACACAAGTCCAACCCACAAACACAACCTATCACAACTGTCACAGTAAGTGCAGAGCAAGCCACCTACATAGTCATATCAACAGTTTGATGTAAAACCGTGTATGCTACATACAAGTCATGACTTAATTTTACATATATAGCTGAAATGTTGGCCCATATTGTCACAACTACATATATACAGTGCTATGGTCTGGAAAACCTAACAATTCATTTCCAAATTAATCCTATCTGAAGAAAATAACCATAAATACTGTTATATATATATATAGTATGTACTGAGAGTTGTAATTTATCATTTCCTAACTCATAATTATTATACAGCTATTGTATGCAACTATTAAATGAACTCCGAGCAGCTACAGTAGATGCTGCAAATTGTCAGAGGATTGAAGGCGGTAGGAGCAGTCTATTTGTCATCTCCTTCTCCTCCCTCTCCTGCCTCTCCTCCCTCTCCCTCTCCATCTCTGTCGCCTTCAGAAGTCCACAGCTGTAGCGGAGGAAATAGTCAACATTTCAAATTAATGTGTTTTATGTACACTATATAATAAGGTCAAGTTGGAAAAATGGGCCTTTGAAAAAAGTGTGCTGGAAATAAAACGGAGGGAAGAAGGAGGGTAGCCTTGGATCCAGGCCTGCCTTGTGCTTTGATTGTGTGTGGGAGGAGAACATTGAAAAGTCGGGGAAGGCCTGGGTACAAATGTCACGTGAGGTAGATGTTAGGTAGACATAACCGCCATCAGTGGTACACACACACTCACAAAGTACCACAACGCCAGGCATCTACCTAACATCTACCTCATGTGACATCCCAAACAAAATCAAAGCGTGTAATGTAAAATGCTCCTGGGGAAGGCCAGGAACTGAGGCTAGGAGGAGGGAGAAGGGAGGAGAAGGGAAAGAGAGAGAGACACTACTTGTTAAAAGATCATCACAGACCGTGAGGTTATCCCTCAGTAGTTGCATAATCAGGGTACTGTCCTTGTAGGACTCCTCCTTCAACTGGTCCAGCTCAGCTATGGCCTCATCAAAAGCCTACAACACCAATACATTCACATATCAATATAGATCTGCAGTAATCTGTGTGTACATGTTATGGACTAGGCACTAGTGTAGTAAAAATCTTCCTTTCTTTAAAGGTAAGGTTGACAGTTAAAAGCTGGGGGGCAAGCTCTTAATGATACAGTCCCCCCCCCCCCCCCCCCACACACACACACACACACCATGGATCTGGGGAACCAGGAAAATTTTGAACCCTGAGATTTTCAAGAACAATAGAAATGATTCCTCCCCTTCCTCCCTAAATAAAGCCCACCAGTAATATTACCTTCTTTGCCAGGTCACAGGCCTTGTCTGGTTGATTAGCAATCTCGTAGAAGAAGACAGAGTAGTTGAGAGCAAGGCCGAGGCGAATTGGGTGAGTGGTTGGAAGCTGTTCGGCCTCTGTGGATGCTGCGTCGTACGCCTTTTTTGCTTTATCAACCACATCTGTGGAGGAATGGAGTGGGCAAATGGAGTGAGCAACCTGTCCCTAATTACAGGGTTCTCCTCAGTCATATTACTAGTTCTAATCACACTTCATCATGGTGTACCGGATCTCATACAGGATTTTTTGGTGAGGGGGGGGAGAAGTTTGTTTGGCACTGCCACAGCGTCATGCATATAGACTATACAAGTTGTCTGGGGCGGGGGGGGGGGGTAAATTCCAGCCCCCCCCCCCTATGAAACCCTGGTGTAACATAACTGCATTCCAAATACATGACTTTCTTCACACATACTGTACATGCAATACTGGGCGATGGATACTCTCTTCTCTCTCTTGTTACATACTCTTGCACTAACAGGGTTCTCCCATAGTTTTAATTCCAACCACAAAATATCTGACCTTTCTTGCCATCCTCTGAAGCCACTTCTGCCATGTAGCGGTAATAGTCACCATCCATCTTGTGATAGAAGACGAGTGACTCCCTCTCAGCTTGATCAGGACTGTCCTTGGGCTTGATGAGGTGGTTATTTAGCAACACCTGAAATGTTTTACACACAGTGGCACACAGTGGCACACACACACACACACACACACACACACACACACACACACACACACACACACACACACACACACACACACACACACACACACACACACACACACACACACACACACACACACACACACACACACACACACACACACACACACACACACACACACACACACACACACACTGACTACAATCCAGACACTTACTAGTGAGTATTAGTGAGGACTCCTGATTTAGAGTTAGTTAAAGAAATTTAAAAATCAGGACACCTCACTAATCAGGAAAATCATTCTAAAGCCAATTTTCAACTGAACATGACCAAGTGGTAGTCCACTAAATTAACGTACCGCAACCTCTTTGCAAACAGCCTCAATTTCTTTGTGAACTGTTTCTTTATATTCTATAATGAGGGCTCTCTTCTCCTCATCTGTCTCTTTGGCTTCAATACTGGCAAGAACGCGATAGGATGATCTGGAGGAGGGAGGGAGGAGGGAGGAAGGGAGAGGGGGAGGGAGGAGGGGAGGGAGGGAGGGAGAGAGGAAGGAAGGAGGGAGAGAGAGAGGAAGGAAAGAAGCAAGGGTAAGAGGAAGAGAGTGGGAAAAGGGAGTTGTGCTATTGGACAAGCCCACCTAGTCATGCTGCTGCAAAAATCTTAACAGCATGTGTCCCCAATACCACACAATGTTTAATTTTTCAGACAAGGTTCATTCCTTCCCAGTTGACAATGGTGAGCATTCATCTACATGTACATGTAGTAAGTATTACATGTGCAGGTTAACAATACCATAGAGGTGGGGGTTTCCGAACATGGCCAATTATTTCACCTCCTCAAACTGAAGGTGTCAAAGTTTTTACGGCATTAGTTAGGTGTATACTCTTGCTGGACTACTACTGTAAAACTTGGCCTTCTTGTGTTTGTGAAGGTGAAATAATCGGCCGTGTTTGGAACCCCCTTCCCATTTGGAACCCCCATCCCTATGGTACAGTCCGTACCTCTTCACTCCAACCACATTCTTGTAAGCCACACTAAGGAGATTCCTGTAGTCGGCGGTGATGTCTCCATTGTGTTCTTCTACATAGTCTTTCATATACTAGGGAAGAGAGGGAGGGAGGGAGGGAGGGAGGGAGGGAGGGAGGGAGGGAGGGAGGGAGGGAGGGAGGGAGAGAAAGAGAGAGGGAGAGAGAAAGGAAGAGAGTAGAGGGAGAGGGAGAGAGAGAGGGAGAGGAAGAGGGCAGAAGGAAGAGAGAGGGAGAGAGAGAGAGAGAGAGGAAGAGGGAGAGAGAGAGAGAGAGAGAGGGAGAGGAAGAGAGGGAGAGGAAGAGAGGATCCACTGTCACTATGTGGGATAAGGTGTGGAATGCCCAGCCACCAACAGAGACACCCAGTATGGTGTATAGCTAATACAAATAGTCTGGTAAAGGCCACTGTTGTCATGTAATTTTACATTTTTGACTCCTACGGAAGTATTTGTTAAGATATCAGTTACAGTCTTTATTAACCCTCCTCCCTCCCTGTCCCTCCCTCTCCTGCTCTCTCTGTCTCTAATTAGGGCTACCCACAGTAAGGACACCTTGATAAACAGGACACCTTGCTGGCTGTTAAATTGGGGCAGACATGAATACACTCTTAATAGAAATCAGGATACCTTAATTGCAGATTGCTACATATGTGTACCATCTTAGTCCCATTTCACATACACTGCTGCCATTGAAACTTCCCAAGACATTTTAAAGTGACAGTTTAGAGGTATATTTGATGGTGACCCCAGGGAATTGGTATCAATGATGGTATTTATCAACATCTTGTGGATGAATACATGCCAATTCCCTAGTGGCAGATGACATATGCATGATGTGGTGACAGGAAGTGAAGAGTGGGCTCCAATTAGAAATTTGAATGGCGTTTTTACATGTTGCAATGCATTAATTTAGTAAAAGTAACACGGTGTTAAGCAAAATGCAGTACATACTGTAGCAAAACCTTCTCATGGTTGATAAATCAGGTGAATATGTCCACAATGTAAAAATAGTCGCGTCATAGATATTACATGGTCGTTGCAAGTAACACACATCTTATTGATATGTAGTCTACTTTTAGTGGCCACGCGCAAATTAACGGCTGAAAGGAGCGCGTGTATACAATAACTAAGCATGTATTATGTGTGCACGGCCCGTGGCTATGCTGGGGTTATGAGGTATTGGACGAACACACAAAGTTACACCTTTAATGGAATGACGCACACATGTGCATAGTAGGAAGCGTGTACGTAATTACCTTGGCCATGTCCTCGTATCTCTCGGCTCGTTCTGCCAATTTAGCATATTCGATCTTGGGGTCTGTTTTACCTTCATCCGCCATGTCTGTCTTCTCTCTGTGTCTTAAGATATCTTATCTCGTTGACCAGCAACTTGCACTGCCACCGACTTACACCTTCGCGAATTGCGCGCGCTAATAGGGGAAGAGGAAAGCGCATGTGCAAATATGCGCGTAAATTTTCCGTATTTTTATGCTCCGCCTACAAACTGAAAAGAAGGGATGTAAGGCTTGCTTGTTTTAAACGCGTCCAAATGTATATTTCGTCGCCTCCATACAACACAAAGTTTATGACACAGATAAGATTCCTAGAGTAAGCACGTTGTGGGTGTATCATAGTCAGATAGCTGCCAGTGGGTTCCGTACTTTGACCCTACAGCTCTGCACGAAATTACGGAGTTGAATGGCATTGCGGAAATTGAACTGCTATGACGTCTTAGGTCGCCATGGTAACTTACGCATGCGCATGCTAAATATTAAACACGCGCGTAGCCCTATAAATTCAATTTTAGAAAAATACTAACTGGTACACACTTGTAAGGTTTGGCTTATAATCAAGACATGTCACATGGCACTAGCTACTTCTCTTCTGTCTCATCATCTCCCTCATCACCTCTACCACCAGCATCCTCGGCAGTCCACAACTGCAAGAAGAGACCAAGTGTACACACACACATACAATGCTTTAGGCAATATAAAATAACTCTCATCCTCGCCTGTCCCAACTTTTACAGCCTGTCCCAAACATTTTTGCTCTTGTTTACTACACGACAATGCTCCATACATCGATATCACTCACATCTATTGGCAGCCGGCTGGTAGCTACATGTAGCTGACCACCGTTGCTTGAATAGTATAAATGCCTCCTACCACCCCAATTTCTTTGAAAATGGATGAGAATCAAGCAAGTTATTTTATACAGCCTGATGGCATAGCAGGGTCTATGGTGAATTGCAATTCAGACTCTGTATACTTTCTGTAGGTTGACCATACACTTTTAGTAGTACATTACTCACCACTACAGATTGTCCACAGGATTTTACAAATATTCATTCAAGCCCACTAATGGTCAATTAGAGCCATCAGGCACATACAGGTTTTCTTTGGGGGGGGGGGGGGGGGGGGGGGGGGGGCATGTTTCCGCGTGCGCTATAGTTTGAGCTTGCCGAACCGTGACATGACTGTAGTTGGACTAGTTGTATGCTCACTGAGCTGCATGAGGCTGGTGCTTTCAGTCTCCAACACATGCTTTCTCTGCCAAGCCAGCCATTCACGATCGTGTATAAACGACAACCTACAGATCCACACACACACACATCGCAACTATGCCCAAAATGCTCGTAATGCTAAGTAAAATGCCAGCATTATGCTCGATGCTCCCACATGCCAGTTATGCTCAAAATTATGCTCGCTTAATCGGCACAGCCCAACCCCTCCCCCCCAAAGTTTTGCTCCCCTCCTGCCCTTAAGTCAAAGACCTTGGTCATATACAGCCACACGTGTTTTCTTGTTGTCCCCCCCCCCCCCCCAAGATTAATCTTATGTGTGGTTCACCCCCCTTGGGAAGTTTTCCGAAATAAACCATGATATGAATCCCTTGGACAAAGCATGTAGCCACACTTACAGTGAGGTTGTCCCTTAGTAATTGCATGATCAGAGTACTGTCCTTGTAGGAGTCCTCCTGAAGGTTGTCCAAGTCAGCAATGGCATCATCAAATGTCTAAATGTGAAGAGAAGGACAGTTACATAGACAGTCTGTTGGGGCCCAAATTAATTTATTATGTGTGCATCCGTGTATAATGCAATATACCCTTCTGGTAGCATTCTGTGATGCTCAAGTCGTGTCAACGGGTCGATTTTTCATATATATGTGACGGGCGATGTACATACCATAATGCTGTACATGTTTCTAATTTTGCGTGTGCACTCTCTGCTCGCTGACAATGCTTAGCATTCAACTAGTTGGCTAATTTAGCAAGCATTCTGTCACAGGAATACTAGGTTAGAAAGGCACGGTAGGAGTTGAAAGACACAAGATTGACGTTTGAGACAACAAAAGGTGTTCTGTCAACTGTCAGAGGTGTCTGCACTTCAGAGTAGTTTATTGAAATGATATACATGTACACGGAAACACATGTGCATAGCACACCAGCAAAGAAAAGATGCAGAAAGAGGAAAAAGGAAGTTTCCGAAACCCCACCCCAAACAAACACCCACTGTACAGGTACATGTACATCTTTAGCCAGTCGACAAGCTTCTTCTGGTTTGTTCATAATTTCATAGAAGAAGACTGAGTAGTTAAGGGCCAGGCCGAGGCGGATGGGGTGTGTGGAGGGTAGTTTAGATGCCACTTCTTTGGCCCCTTCATAAGCTTCTGCAGCCTTGTGACTATGAGCTGTGTGTGTGTGTGTGTGTGTGTGTGTGTGTGTGTGTGTGTGTGTGTGTGTGTGTGTGTGTGTGTGTGTGTACAGAGGTTTAAGTGAATGAGTTACAAGTGTACATGTTCACACACAACAGCTCCTACATGTACATGTACATGCTCCTACACGAGAAAAACCATATCTGGCGGTGCCAGACAAGCTGCTAAGTGATCCCTGGACAGCGCTGTTTCGAGCCTATTAGCTCTCATCAACGGGGAATACGCACAACTTGTCTAAGCGCACCACTGGTTTATATACATGTACATGTTTTCTAATTTCCTACTTTTTTTAAATAATAAGCCATTGGGCTGCTCTATTTTTTAAGCCTAGGGGCTGTGTACATGTACGTGTATGTTGGTCAGTGTTTTATGAATGTGGGTTAGGGGTACTTGGATGTGTGAGGAGAGTTGGTCAACCACAAAAGATCTTTAACCCACCGCCCCAGTTCTCAAGGCTGGCCATCCAGGTGCCCCTCACTACATACGTGTGTTGGTGTGTCTGTGTTTGTCAGAATGTAGCTGGGTGCACCTTTCATTTCTTTCTTACTTTCTTCTATTAGGCTAGTATGCTAACCGCATGTATTTTCATGTACTTAAAAAAACTTGTACCTTCACAATGCCCCCCTGACCGGACACTAATAGGGTTCCACTTGCCTGTTTTATCCTCGGACACTTCAGCTAGGTAGCGATAGTAGTCTCCCTTCATTTTTTTATAGAAAACAATTGATTCATGGTCATCAGTGTCTTCCACCTTCTTCAGGAGATATTCATCTAGTAGTTTCTTTAGAGAGAGAGTGGAGCAAACAGAAGTTGGTATAATCATTTTCACACACACGCACATGACGCACAGACACACACACGCACGCACACGCACACACACACACACACACACACACACACACACACACACACACACACACACACACACACACACACACACACACACACACACACACACACACACACACACACACACACACACACACACACACACACACACACCAAAACTTCACTGCAGACATCATCCAACTCGGCCTCTATTGTTTTACGGTAGCTGGTAGCAATTGCCTTCTTCTCTTCATTTTCACATTTCTGTTCAGATGCTGACACAATTCTCCATGCTGACCTGCACACAACAGTTGGTATACATGTATGTACAATGGAACCTCACACTCTGAAATGATAACACCACACTAATCAGGACCCCCTGAATCTGAAATGAGGACATCTCACTAATCAGGACACTCTGAAATGAGGACATCTCACTAATCAGGACACTCTGAAATGAGGGCACCTCACTAATCAGGACACTCTGAAATGAGAACATCTCACTAATCAGGACACTCTGAAATTATAATACCTCACTAATCAGGACCCCCTGAATCTGAAATGAGGACATCTCACTAATCAGGACACTCTGAAATGAGGACACCTCACTAATCACACCACAAGTAGTGGGACATCTTTCCTCCACTATCACACCTGACACTTTCTTCTGTCCTTAGGCCAGAGCAGTTAACTTGCATTTGTTACTAAGAAACCACGCCCACACCACACCCACTCACCCACCCACTCGGTAGTGATGGTATAGAAAAACTGATGTGTAAACAACTATACAAGTGTACCTTTGTTTGCTCTGTGTGTTTCTAAACAGATGTTCAGTCTGGAGTATGCGTGTGCTAAAATGTACTGCACATAGTCAGCTTCACATTCAATTGGTAGTCACTGAAAGGCACGTGGTAATGCTTATTATTGAGGACTCATGTAATACACGTGTCCTTGGCAACAATGATTAACCGTTTCTCAAGACACGGCGGTGTGAAGGTCAAATGGAGCTCGTACACTGGTGTTGCCACTGGTGGCTCAATTTTTGAAATTTGGCCTATTCCTGGATGCTAACAGATTTGGCTAATTCTTGCTCCACCACATCAAACACTTCCAGCCGCTAACACAGCCACTACCTAACGCAAAGTACAGCTTAGTGCCTTCAACAGCTTATCAAACTGCTGGCAGACTCATTTAAATATGAGTTACTTCAAATTCTTCACTCCCACATCCAATCCCTTCGGAAGAACACAGCCAGTGAAAAGAATGAGGATACTTAAGGATCAGAATATCATCCTCTGTCCCTGAGGCTCTACTGTAATGGCACATAGACAAGGTTTTATCACTACCTCTTTGATCCAACCACATTCTTGTAGGCCACACTGAGCAGGTTTCTCTCATTCATTTCGAGTTTGTTTTTCGACTCAACCACTGCTTTCATGTACTGTGGGGTGAGAGAGGGGAGAGAGAGAGAGAGAGAGAGAGAGAGAGAGAGAGAGAGAGAGAGAGAGAGAGAGAGAAAGAGAGAGAGAGGTTGTGTCTGACTCAGACTGTTGGTCAAAGGTATCACGCGACCACCAAATTCACACTTTGTCATTCGTACACAATCATTGTCGCACCTTCGCCATGTCTTCAAATCTCTCGGCCTGTTCGGCAAACTTAGCTCTTTCGATGTCACTCATCCTGTACTGTTCAGTAGTCTGCTGCTATGAGATAACCGACCGAGGTAGAATCACAGCTGGTCCAACTTTGGAAGTGAGTTCGCGCATGCGCTATGGCAAATACCTGACCACACCCCTTGGCTGACAATTACATGTATGCATATATAATTTAAGCACAGAAAATGAAATCAGCCCTATACTAATCTCTACACTAATCCTTCCTAATTCTGTATTCTCAGGGATAAGTGTTCTGAAGTTTACACCTACATCTCGGGCTCTCCATCTTCACCCACCTGGCAATCTGATGTCCAGAGCTATAGCAAAAAAGAATTACATCATAAATAAATGTGTGTGTATAAGTGTCCAGTAGAGATGATTATCAAGTAGGGTCCAACCCATTCATCACTAATCAGGACGCCACATGATCTAATAGGTGTACAACACCCCTCATTGGACGGCAGGATTATCGTTAGATGTCCTGATTTTCAAGGTCAAAAGTACACCGGCACAAGGGCATATATTATCATGGTATAAAGTTATCATCACTTCAGCAGGTTATTATAGTCAGCAGGCCTACATCTGTACATCTAGAGCATAGGAGTAGGAACAGGGGGGGCCAGGGGGCCTATTATTTTAGAAGGGAGGGCCCGGCACCCCCAATATTAGCCAGCTCCTTATCAGAGTCAAGCATATGCAATCCGGTAGAATAGACAAATTGGTGGGGTTGGGCCCCCCTATTATTTTTTATCTTCCTACTTCACTGTAGAGCTGTGAGACTACTTTGACTCACAGTCAAATTATCCCTCAGGAGTTGCATGATGAGGGTGGAGTCTTTGTACGAATCTTCCTTCAGTTGGTCCAGCTCTGCAATGGCGTCATCGAAGGCCTGCTTTGCAAGTTCACAAGCCTTGTCTGGTTTATTCTGTATTTCATAGTAGAAGACGGAGAAGTTGAGTGCAAGTCCGAGGCGGATGGGGTGAGTTGGCGGCATCTTTTCCTT
The DNA here is from genome assembly GCA_963970385.1 of Theonella swinhoei. NCBI lineage: Eukaryota > Metazoa > Porifera > Demospongiae > Tetractinellida > Theonellidae > Theonella > Theonella swinhoei. The sequence goes on from OZ019966.1 coordinate 3,697,654, forward strand.
ACAGGTAGCAACTGCTTCATCATAAGCATCTTTAGCTTTCTCGATCACCTCTAAAATGCAGAGGGAGAGAGGGAGAGAAGAGAGTTAAAAGAAGGTAAGGTGGGACTACAGAAGAAGAGTAGAAAGGACGGAGTGTGTATTAGATAGGGTAGTACAGTATGTCAAGGGAAGGCAGAGTGCAATCAACAACATGTTCACTTACTTTCTCTTTCATCTCCAGATTCAACTTCAGCCAAGTAACGATAATAATCTCCCTTCATCTTCATGTAGAAGACGTTGCTTTCGACGGATTCGGATTCTTTTTCTTTTGAAATCAAATGTCCATCAAGTATCTCCTAATTAGGTATAACATCAGTGTAGAGGTATATGTATGCGCATACGCACACACGCACACACACACACACACACACACACACACACACACACACACACACACACACACACACAACATACCAACACTTCATAGCAGACTTGCTTCAACTCCGTCTCTATTTTCTCTCGATAACTCTTGGCTATCTCTGCATCCTCAGTTCTTTTCTGCTCAATCGATGACATAATCCGCCACGCTGACCTACAGACAGACAATAGCACATGCAATGGGGTTAAGGAAACTACATGTAGTATTGTTAACCCTTTCAGGTCACACAACCTAGGTATGTATCACAGGTTAATTGAAGATTGTGGGTGGTGTGTCTGCATTGATGTCATGTGACATTCTCGACACGGTAAGCTTACACATTGAAAGGTGTCGGGCCAAATGTGGCTTTGGCCCAACATAGTGCAGATTATGGATATCGCGATAAACGCTGCATCATTTTCTTACCAACCATGAAAGCCAATAGGCCTATTGTAGTGGTCCAGAGCTCATTCTTTCAAGAGCACAGGTATATACAGTTGTTCAAAGCCTAACAGAGCACTAAACACTACCTGAAATAAGAGCTAATGTACATGTAGTACAGCGAGCTTCTCGAGCCCCCTCTGTGGCTGGGTCAGGCTATTTTCCATATACTTTCATTACACAGGAAGCAGGGTTCCAATTTAAAACATCATACTTTAGCGCATAATTTCAGATATCAACGCACTTTACTGCTTTGATTTTTACTCCTGACCAATCAGATACTGCGTCTTCATTAGTCACGTGCGTCTAACCAAGCACATGACAGATTACGGTTATCTTCTAAGTGATGATGAAAGACATGCAATTACATGTGCATGAAACCAATGAGATCATTGGAATATACACGGAAGAAGGTGTATAGCACACTAACCAACCCACACAAGACATACATGTACATACACACAAGAGCAGGACACCAGATGCCCAGCCTTGAGAACTGGGGTGGTGGGTTAGAGATGTCATATCCTATGTGTACCTTTTTGATCCCACTACATTCTTGTAGGCAACACTCAGCAGGTTTCTCCCTTCCATTTCCAGAGGTTTGCCACCCTCTACAACTTCCTTCATGAACTAGGGAGGTGTGGAGGGAAGGGAGGAGGGATGGAGAGGGGAGGGAGGGGACAGGGAGAGAAGAGAGAACAGAGAGGGGGAGAGATGAGGGAGGGGGGGGAGAGAGAGGGGGGGGGGAGGGAGGGAGGGAGAGGGGGGGGAACAGAGAAAGAGGGGAAGGAAGGGAAAGGAAGAAGGGGATAATGCAAGTAACATTCTCACAAGACCTGTAGTGGTTGCATGTGTACAACCCATTATGTTAGCACCATACACCCCACTCTTGGGCAATAGTGAATATCCTTTGGGACACATGTAATCAAAGTAATCCCTCCTATCACTCCTCAACGTTCGCCCCATATGGGGGTTAGCATAACATTCACATTCCAATCCACATGCTCCGTTGTTAACCTGTATGACAACTATTAAAGATGTAAGTACTAACTATTAGCACAGTGACCTGCCTAATGAGAGCTGTGTGGGGGGGAGAGGGAGTGTGAGAGGGAGAGAGGGAAGGAAAGGAGGGAGAGAAGAAGCAGCTTGATACCTCCGTCAGGTTTATCCCACATTTACACATATGCACACATGATATTCCGCACCATTGGATCGGACACGCTAGAGGAAGCTACGTGTATAATTGTAATATCCGGTGCACGGCACCGCCTGGAACGATACCATACCGTCATACGCAATCTCCATTCCGCACCACCACCACCCTTCTGACTATGTAGTAAACCACGTATCCAAAAGTACTTTCTACTGTATAAGCACTCCGTACACCTGCTACTGGTATTGTGCCACAAATGGAGGGAAGAATACACAGGTAGATCTATTCTAGACGTACCCTTGCCATATCTTCATATCTCTCCGCCTGTTCGGCTAACTTGGCTTGCTTGATTAGCTTCTCCACATCTGCCATTGTCAATACTGCTTCTAACGATAGACAACTGAAAAAGGTGTTACTACACACTGAGGAGGAACGGTCCGAGGGCGAAACGGAGTACACTGATTTCCGTTGGGTGGGGCCACGAGCAGAAACAAGCGAAAACGGAAGTTTACGGAATTCGAGCACCACACCAGTTACAATCTCGTCTCTAGCGGGTGACACGCCAGCAGTGTTTAGCAATGGCTACAGGAAAGGATGTCGAACTTGCTAAGCTTGCCGAGCAGGCCGAGAGATACGAGGACATGGCGAGGGTGCGTTGTTGTTAGCCACTTCCCTAGTTGCGCTCGTGTGTACTGTGCGTTTTAGAAGTGAGGTCGGGTGAAAATGGACAGTCCTTTTTCCTACGTACTTCCCCCACTTTCATGCCTCTTCTGTCCTCACTGTTCTCTCCCTCCCTCCCTCTTCCTCTTCCTTCCCCTCCCCTTTCTCCCCCCTGCTTTCCTTTCAGCTCTTCCCTGCCCCCTTTCCCCCCTCTTCTCTCTCCCCTCTGCTCCAACTCTCTAAGTCACTCCTCTCTGTGTATGTGTAAGAGAGATCTATCCCCATAAGATTGTGGTTATCTTAATTAGTGTAGCATACCAATGGTGTCTGCCCCCCATCTCCTGTGTGTGTGTGTGTGTGTGTGTGTGTGTGTGTGTGTGTGTGTGTGTGTGTGTGTGTGTGTGTGTGTGTGTGTGTGTGTGTGTGTGTGTGCGCGTCCTTACTCTCCCCCCACACACTCCCCCCACTCCACAGATCATGAAAACCTACACAGAGAACACCAAAAAACTGTCAGATGAGGAGAGAAACCTTCTCAGTGTGGCCTACAAGAATGTGGTGGGCTCCAAGAGGTATTAACTGGGTTACATCCCATGCATGGGGGTGGGGTACTCCTTTAACCACAATCTTACTCAGAAAGTACAGTCAGTGTTTCATCCAGACAGTCTGCCAAGGGGGGGGAGTTTAGGGAATGTGAGGTGTGGTGGCGTGTGTGCGGCAATGTAAAATCCCAAGGGGGCAAATGCCCCCCGGCCCTCACCCCCTAAATGAAACCCGACAGTTGTATTTTTTGAAGTGTCCATGTGCAGAATTTAGAAAATATGAGCGCATGTGTGTGTTTTGTTTTAAATTGCTAGATTACAGTGCTGTACATGAAGGCCAACCAGCCATTTGCCTGGTTTTCCTTATTTGAACAGGGTTTCATACAGAGGGGGGCGGCCTGGAATTGTCCCTCCCCCTCAGAAAATGTGTATAGTCTTAGGCTACAAATTCCTGCATGACGCTGTGGCAGTGCCCCACAAACTTCTCCCCCATCCCATATGAAACCCTGTTGAAGGTTATTATCAACAGCTGTATATGCTCATGAAGTTGTATATAAACATTGTAATGCACTCCTTAGATCAGCACCCACAGGTATGGTCATAGATCAGTGCACAGAGAGCACCACGACATATACTGTACAAACTCACACTCAAATACATGTATGTATATACAGTGGAACCACTTTGATTTGGACACCCTTGGGACAGAAGAAAGTGTCCTGATTAGTGAGGTGTCCTGATTTCGGGGGTTAAATTGTACACAAACATGGCATTTGTGACAACAAGAAGTGTCCTGTTTATCGAGGTGTCCTGATTAGAGGGGTTCCACTGTACAGTTAATGTACAACCCACACTCAAACTCGGCATTAATCAGTCCGCCATGTACAACCCACATACCTGTACATGTAGAAATTCAACCCCAGTTGTTTCAAGGCCTATTCCGTATGTAGGGGTGTGTGTGTGTGTGTGTGTGTGTGTGTGTGTGTGTGTATGTGTGTGTGTGTGTGTGTGTGTGTGTGTGTGTGTGTGTGTGTGTGTGTGTGTGTGTGTGTGTGTGTGTGTGTGTGTGTGTGTCAGCAAATACCAAATATCATTTTACATGTACATGTACGTGTGTGCTGTATTTTGTCATCCTGTGAATGTCAGTGATGTTCAATTTCCAGTTGTACGACGAGGTGACGGGGTTGTATCCAAAATCTTTTGCCCCACCCAGAACTTAATTTTGACCACATACCCATTCAGATCATGTAGAACTGTTTCGGAGGGGGTAAAATTTAATGACTTAACCCCCCCACCTATAGTTGGATACTCAATTCTGCCCCCTTGGTGATTTTTCATGCACATCCATTGCCATACCCATAGGTCTGCCTGGCGAGTTGTGTCCTCCATTGAGCAGAAGAAGGCCGAATCAGATTCTTCTAAAGCGGAGCTTGCTAAAGACTATCGTGAGAAAATAGAGAAAGAATTAAAGGACGTCTGCAATGAAGTATTGGTGAGGTTGACTGTGTGTGTGTGTGTGTGTGTGTGTGTGTGTGTGTGTGTGTGTGTGTGTGTGTGTGTGTGTGTGTGTGTGTGTGTGTGTGTGTGTGTGTGTGTGTGTGTCATTCACCCTGAAATGAGGATGCCTTGTTGATTGAGACACCTCCTACTCGGAAATGACATCTTGAAGGGATTTACTTAAATGCAATACTAGTGGAGAGAATATGATAATGTAACCCCCACTAGCCAACATACCCAGCTAGTACCCCTGTTACATGTGTTCATTGTACATTCTGTGCAGACTCTGCTGGACAGTTTTCTAATTAAAGAGGATACGACTCCAGAGGAAGCTGAGTCTAAGGTTTTCTACCTGAAGATGAAGGGAGACTACTACCGCTATTTGGCCGAAGTAGCCGGTGACGAAGAAAAGAAAAGTGGTATGTACACATGAATTCTAGATACACGTACAATCATGTGTATAGCACACTACATCCAAGGGGAAAGAAAGAGAGAAGAAAGGAGAGAAAAAGATGTAGACCAAAGAAAGGAGCACTAACCACATACACATATAATAAAACACACGACAGCCTTGATGGCTTAGAAAATCTATACCGGCCTCAACAGCTTAGAAAAATAGATTATTCAGCCTCTTCAGCTTAGAAATAATTACATGTACATGTAAAGCATTGCAGGTGAGTACAAAAGGGTACCTGCCTAGTCGTATATGTGCAGCTGGAAAATGGGCATATCCATGTATGCATGTGCAGGATATTGAAATATAGAAATCGATGTTCAGTATTTTCACTAGCGATGGCAATGTACTAGGGAGGGAGGGGGAAGAGGGAGAGGGGGGGAGGGGGGGGGTCAACTAGACTCCCAACCCAATGCAACACAACCTAACTCTCAGATAGACTTCAATCCGCAATACTCTGTGTTGTAGACAGATGCTCTAGTAGCGCTGAGCTACTGAAGGCAGCTCAGCTGGCTGGGACAAATTACGAATATTGGAATCCTTGCCACCCTTGCAGTAGGCAAATAACCCCTGGTTAGGTTGTGAGGACATTGGTGTATGCACAAGCAGTGTTGTCAGAGAACTACTGATGCCTGTGGGTGTGCATTAATCAGATAGTGGGGTTAAGTTAATTGCACTTGTAATTCCCAAATTGCACTCCAATTTGTGCTTTTGGATTAATCATGCATTATGCCCGGACGGAGTGCTGTGGACACAGGATTAACTGCACTCTTTAGCATATAATAACTGCATATTGAATATGGCCTGAATATCAAGTCTGCATCTCATGTGCCTGACTTGGTTGTGTTCTTTTCCTACACAGTTGTTCAGAGTTCGGAAGATGCCTACACGAAAGCAACTGAAGCATGTGAAAGCTTGCCATCAACTCACCCCATCCGCCTGGGACTTGCACTCAACTTCTCTGTCTTCTACTATGAGATTAAGAACACACCTGATAAAGCCTGTGAACTCGCAAAGAAGGCCTTCGATGATGCCATTGCAGAGCTGGACAGTCTGAAGGAAGAATCGTACAAAGATTCCACCCTGATCATGCAACTCCTGAGGGATAATTTGACTGTAAGTTGTTACAAGTGTTCTGAAAAGGAGCATCTAGTGTATAACTGGACAGTATTTGCTTTGAGGTTAATTAGGCAAGCTAAAAAAGTAACGTTCTTTCTGCTACTTTTTGTTTGCAGTTATGGACATCAGATGAAGGGGAAGCTGAAGACTAGAAGTCACTTATGAAAACACATGGACATCTATTCCTAGCTCGCATAATATTTAGGCCTGGTTTGCATTGTTACAACATTGCGTAGTTTATTATATAAATTTATGCATTGTAATATTGGTGGCGCTAGCACATGAAACATGTAAGAAGTCATTGCTCATGAATATGCATGTACTATATATACAATGGAACCCCTCTAATCAGACATCTCAATACCTCAATAAACAGGACATTTGCTGTCCCGAATACTGTTTGTGTATATACTAATATTTAACCACTGAAATCAGGGACACCTCACTAATAATGCACTTTCTTCTCCTAAGGGTGTCTGGATTAGAGAGGTTCCGCACTGTATAGCTGCATGCCCTGGCCTCTTTTCACAAGCACACACTCCCAAGTACATTGTACATTAATACTTCGAAACAGTTACGTATAGCTGCATGATTAAGATGCCACTTTTTATTTCATATTATTTTTATAAAAATTATAACAAAGGCCTATAATAAGAGTAGCTATACATAATATATGCAAGGGTAGACATTAGCACACAACTAGAAAAGTTTCATTGGTTTTGCTCTGGGTCTTCGGCATCTTCTTCTGCCTGGTTGTTTTCAGATGTCCACAGCTGCAAGAAGAGAGAAACAGTTTAAGAGTTGTGCTAGGTAGCCTAGTGCACACAGTTCCGGTATGCTTGACTGAGTTCATTAATGAACCATAAAGAGATTGATGGAGAAAAATTAAGAGCAAAAATTCTCCTTCGAGTTTGACCACATATGTCGAAGACAACTTACAGTCAAATTATCCCTCAGGAGTTGCATGATCAGGGTGGAGTCTTTGTAAGAATCTTCCTTCAGAGTGTCCAGCTCTGCAATGGCATCATCGAAGGCCTGCTTTGCGAGTTGACAAGCCTTATCTGGTGTGTTTTCGATCTCATAGTAGAAGACGGAGAAGTTGAGTGCAAGCCCCAGGCGGATGGGGTGAGTTGGTGGCATCTCCTCCTTGGCAGTCTCCAAGGCCTTGTTGTACGCTTCCGCTGATTTCTTCATGACATCTGCAGAGAAATGTGCCAAAGTCCGTACAAGTACCCAACAAAGCACAAGTCTTGAGAAACCACACGTTATTGAAACATGCAATGGGGAATATGTGTATAGGAGGCTAGAGGGTAACATTGTGTGTGTAAGGTTTGTAGTCGAGAGATCACATAGTTTGCTGCTGTACGCCGTACCATATTCTGGTATTAGAAAGGCCCTCTTGTTGAAAAAATTGAGCTAAATGACACAGCATTAGCACTAGTTAGCTAATATCATCATTTGACTGAAGTTCTTCAGTGAGCATAGTTAAAAGCGTGTACCATGTTGGTACCTTTTTTAACATGTAAGCTTACCATCTTTTTTATCAGCGACTTCAGCCAAGTAGCGATAGTAGTCTCCCTTCATCTTCAGGTAGAAAACTTTACTCTCCGATGCTTTGGCTTTGGGGATTAGATGATCATCTAGAAGTTTCTGCAAGTCACGAGGTAAAAATCTTGAATGATTATGTACATGTAAGTACAACCCCCGACCCAATATCTATGTGTACATTGTATACTGGGTGTAGGTGTGAGGAGGGGAGGGGGGGGGGAGGGGGAAGAGGAACGTCATGAGAAACACTCCACTCACCAATACTTCATTGCATATGTCATCCAGCTCTTTCTCTATCTTCTCCCGGTATGACTTTGCCATTTCTTTCTTCCCCTGGTCTGAGCACTTCTGCTCGATGCTGGATATGACTCTCCAAGAGCTGCGCCGTGTGCCAACCACATTCTTGTATGCCACACTGAGCAAGTTCCTATCCTCATTTTCCAGTTCTTCTTCACACATCTCTGTAACTTCTTTCATGAACTGAAGAGGAAGAGAAGAGGGAGGAAGGTAAGTGTGCAGGTGCGAAAAAAGCAGCAATGTCAATATACACGTATCAACTAGCACCACTGCACTAGTCTACTGTCTCGTTAGCTGTACCATAGTAAGCCGTACGTTCTATCCTGCTATACAGAGCGTATGAGGACGCGACAACGTCACTAACACATGTCTAACACCTTACCTTGGCCATGTCTTCATATCTTTCAGCCTGTTCGGCGAGCTTAGCCTTGTCGGTGTAAGTTTTTTTAGAGTCGGTCGACATCTTCGTGTTAGATATTGGAGAAGAAGGAGCGAGAGTGCAACAAACCGTCGGGCGAGACTGCGGACAAGCAAAATGTGCTCAGGAGCGCACGATTTGGCGCGATAATTTCCTTTGGATTGACGTCATGGTCGTCAAGGTGATCACCTTGGTGATCGTCATAGTAACCAAAGTATGACGTCCATGCGTTTCCGTTTCTTGATTGGTCAATTGTGGCGTCCCCACCCGCCCGCTCACATTATGCGCGCGCGCGTATAATAATGGCAAGCGAAATTCACATATATACATAGACCCTACATGACACACATGTAGGCATCCATAGTCTTGAATTACAGCATAGAGAGACACACATACATGTACATGCACATGACCATGCTGTACAAAATTATCGTCCATTGATAAAACAATGCTAGTAGACCCTGATACTTGGTGGAAAGCTAGGACAATCCTGTTCATTGAGAGTGCTGTCGATCACTGGACGATATGTTAACTTTACCTACAGGAACAGAGAGCATGGAGAGGAGGGAGAGGAGGAGGTGAGAGGGAGGAAAGGAGGAAAGAGAAGTGATAAGCCAACTGTAAAAGGGAAACTTACATTATAGTTGTCATCAACAGTGGACATAGTATGTTTCCTCCAGTGAGCTTCAAATGGTAACTCTGTCTGCTCTTCCACTGGCTTAGTGTAGTCAAATTCATCAATGCGATCCTGTGTGTGTGTGTGTGTGTGTGTGTGTGTGTGTGTGTGTGTGTGTGTGTGTGTGTGTGTGAAGGAGGGGGGTGCTGGATCCTATACAAAACACACACACTCCAAAACTAGGCATGTACAAAGCAGTGCCACATATGATAACTAAGAATGCACATGCACATTAATGCCTCACACACTTGGCGTCATGACATAAACATTACTCCAGGGAAATTGACTATGACTAATTACATTCCTAAAGCGAGACAAAACGTACATATGTACGTATTGGCCGAGATATGAACCTGCCTCGCACTAATGCGCTCGACAATCAGTTTGTGTGTGGTGAGAGGGATTCCACACATGCCATTGAACTGACTGTATACTCCATCCATCCTGGGGCATGCATGCATTCATACAGGCAGACAGTCAGTCAACACACTGCATAGGATGCATCACTATGTGTACATGGATGTGTTATGACACAAATGGATGAATGAATACATGTACTAGAGAATGGGGGAGGGAGGGAAGGAGGGAAAGAGAGAGGGAGGGAGGGAGGGAGGGGGGAGGGAAGGAGGGAAGGAGAGAGGGAAAGAGAGAGGGAGGGAGGGAGGGAGGGAGGGAAGAAGGGAAGGAGGGAAGGAGAGAGGGAGGGAGGGAAGGAGGGAAGGAGAGAGGGAGGGAGGGAAGGAAGGAAGGAGGGAAGAAGGGAAGGAGGGAGGGGAAGAGGATAGCTGAAGTTGAATAGCAACTGAGAAAAAGACGTACACATATATTGCATGTACTTACAGGATAATCCTCCCGTGCGTGAGCTCCCCGACTCTCCTTACGAGCTTCAGCAGCATAGACAGTCTGGACAGCATTCAGCACCAGATTCTGCATCTCTAGTGTCTCCACCAGGTCAGTGTTCCATATTTGTCCCTTATCGTACAACTGAAGAGAAAGAACACAGTCTAAAATCACGTGCACTACATTCTCAACGGCAGAATACACTCAAAACTCCCGAGGCAATGAGCATCTTTCTGGAGCCATACTCAGTCGTAATATTAAATAACAGGCTGGAAAAATTGACAAGTTACATGTAACAATTCTGGCAACATTGGGTAATGGGCTTGTCTAGGGTGGTGGGCCTCAGGCTCATATATATGTTTACTGCATGAAAAAAGGGTGTGAAATAGAGAGGCTGCTCTGCTATATATATGCTCTACAATCACAATTTTCGTTGCAGGAAAATCGGCTCCCTCTGTTTTACATGTATATGTTATGGTACAACATTTTAAAGCATGCAAGTGTGATTACGTGTGTGCAGATCCTGTACAAATGTAGGGTAGACACTAAGGCTAGGAATATACAAACAAGACGGAATTGTCCTAACACATACAGAATGGACACATTGTTTCTGTTACAGTATTGTGTGGAGAATTCTGTCTCGTATCAGAGGATATGATCTATTGTATAGAGCTTTCAACACACACCTTAAAAGCAGTAGTCGTACAATATCCCATTTCCTTATACAGCTACTTGTAATTGTTCTTGGTGAGTAAGGGACCTTATAAGGCTAAATTCTTTCTACAGAGACTGCAAACTGGATATTTCACTCTGCACAACTCCCACTCCCTCCTACCCTCCCCCTCCCACCCTCCCTCCTTCCTTCCCTCCCTCCCTCCTCCCTCCTCCCCCCTTCACCAGAAGGTTCTCATACAAGTCTCCTCCTTCCCTCCCTCCCGCCCTCCCTCCCCCCTTCCCAGCCTCCCTCCCTCCCTCCCTCCCTCCCTCCCTCCTCCCTCCCCTTCACCAGAAGGTTCTCATCCAAGTGAGTAGCAATATCCGTCATCTCCTTACACCCTTCCTTCAAATAGTCTCCATTTCTATACACTCCAGCCTTCCACTGCATAACCTGCACAGGAAAAACACATGTATAGCACACTAGCAGGGTTTATTTCAGAAAGCTTGACAAGGGGGAGTGAACCACACATACGAGGAATCTTGGAGGGTAACATGAAAACACATCTGGCAGAGGATGGTCTCTTGGACTTAAGGGGGGCAAAACCTTTTTAAGGGGGAGCAAATGCCCCCTCTCCTCCCCCTAAAAGAAACCCTGACTAGCTAGGAGAATTGAGAATTCAGAAAGAAAGAAAGAAACCCACCTCACTAACCCACACAAGACATGCAACACTCTGAACATCACAACCACATACATCTATTGAGCAGTATTGTTGAGTCTAGTTCAAAAGGCTCAACAAATGCCTACCCACAGGATATTTTGTGGAAATAATATTCATTAGAGTCATTGTAGACCCGTGCATACGGAGTGTTTACACAAGTTGTGTACAGAAGGGAGGGTGGACATGAAAGAGGTGATGCTAACAGAGAGAGAGAGGTTTAGAAAGAAAGGCCAAGCAACAACACAACTTGGATCACACAAATTATAGTCTGCCTCAGTTGGGATTTGCTCATACTTTTTAGACAATTCTCTGACAAAAAGCACGCTTGTACAAACATTTTATCCATGATTGGTGTACCAACACACAGGCTAGTACATCAACCAACACAATGTCATGTACAATTGGGGGAGCTGGGATGCGGGGGGAGAGTTGGCTAGCCATGAAAGACACTTTAACCCAGTTTGTCTGGTACTGTGTGTCCTGTTTGTCTGGTCTGGGGGGTTACGTGTCTTGTTTGTTTGGGTTGCCTTTGTTTCCTTCGTACATCAACACAATGCCATGTACACGTGTGTACAGTGGAACCTCTCTAATCGGGACACCCTGAAATGAGGACACCTCGATAAACAGGACACTTTTAGCTGTCCCAAATACCATGTTTGTGTACAATTCAACCCCTGAAATCAGGACACCTCATTAATCAGGACACTTCCTTCTGTCCAAGAGCATCCTGATTAGAGAGGTTCCACTGTATAACCTGATATGCCCCCCAAGGTTAATTAACCCTAAAGCAATTTCCTGTGTGGATAAGTATATACATTGCCCTGATGAGGATAAGAGTTCAGTGGTCATTGTTAATTCAAGCAGCTATTACTAAATACCCACCTCCACACGCAGTTCTTGACAGGCACTTCACTAATAATTTCTATATTGCTCTCAAGAATATTTTTCCTCATTCTTTTACGCGGACAATCAAACATGAGCAGTGTAAGGCAGCCAATGATTGGGTTTTAATTGTGTAGGGGAGTGGATGGGAGGGTCACATTGGGTGGGAGGGTAACATTGGGTGGAGGGTAGGTGGGAGGGTAACATTGACTGGGAGGGTAGGTGGGAGGGTAACATTGACTGGGAGGGTCACATTAGGTGGGAGGGTAACATTGGGTGGGAGGGTAGGTGGGAGGGTAACATTGTCTGGGAGGGTAACATTGGGTGGGAGGGTAACATTGACTGGGAGGGTAACATTGACTGGGAGGGTAACATTGGGTGGGAGGGTAGGTGGGAGGGTAACATTGACTGGGAGGGTAACATTGGGTGGGAGGGTGACATTGGGTGGGAGGGTAACATTGACTGGGAGGGTAACATTGGATGGGAGGGTAACATTGACTGGGAGGGTAACATTGAGTGGGAGGGTGACATTGACTGGGAGGGTAACATTGACTGGGAGGGTAACACTGGGTGGGAGGGTAACATTGGGTGGGAGGGTAGGTGGGAGGGTAACATTGACTGGGAGGGTAACATTGGGTGGGAGGGTCACATTGACTGGGAGGGTAACATTGACTGGGAGGGTAACATTGGGTGGGAGGGTAGGTGGGAGGGTAACATTTGGTGGGAACAGATGCTAACAGTAGATCAATTTCATAATGTTGAAGGACAACTGCAGTCCAGACACCACTGAAAGTGTATCCTACTCTCCTGGTGTCCTGATTAGTGAGGTGTCCTGATAGTGAAGTGTCCTGATTAATGAGGTGTCCTGATAGTGAGGTGTCCTGATTAGTGAGGTGTCCTGATAGTGAGGTGTCCTGGTGTCAGATCTCCTGATTAGCAGTGTCCTAAAAATACATTCGGGACACTGTCCTGTTACTCTGAAGTGTCCTGATTTCAGGTGCCCTAATTAGAGAAGTCTGTGGTAACGATAATCAAATTTAAAGTTAAATAACAATATCGTACAATTCTAAGAATCTCACTTTACCTCCCAAAGGACCGTGGACACAGTTAGGTAATACAGATGTATACTGGGGGAGGATCAGGTAACTGTATAGCTGGCAAGTCTCCAGTGATCTTGGCCGTAATGTATGTATTTGATAATGATTGTGTTTCAATCCTCAGCTATAACCCTCAACACTATCAAATAGCCAGAGATGATGAATGGAGCCAAATAAGGAAGTGCAGTGATGCCTTCTTGTCCAACGCTATATTTTAACCATGAAATCAGTGTTAGGGAGGTTCAGCCAGATTTATGGAGCAGCCTGAGCAAGCTCAAGGTAGGGCAGGAGATCAGCTTCCTTCGCAACAAGTTAATGGACAACTCACGGCTAGGGAAAATATGTAGATATAGAGCTGGCAACGTTTCGAGTAGCCTGTGCTACTCTTCATCAGGCCATTGATCACAATGTGCATACGTTTGCACTTATTATGAAAGGCCGTAGACAACTTCGTTTGTTTGGGGGTGCTTAGAAAATTTTGCAAGCGTACGCAAATGTGCCACAGCTTCAACACCCCCCCTCCCCCCCCGACGCTTACTAGACTATTTTCAGCACCCCAAGCACCCACCTGTCTACAGGTGGCTGAACAAAACAGCTCTATCTTTACTACAGTGGATTAGCATACAGTCTAGCTACCTATCTGACTGATTGGTAGACGATACATTGAGTTAGTGTGTTGGCACCATCCCTACATACATGTATAGAGAGTCTACCATATTGCTGTACACATTGTACCTTCTGCATCCTCAGTCTCAGTTCTGCTGTGTGTGTTTCCCCATCGGATGTGTGGTAGAGACGATCTAGGTTGGCCACGGAAGCCTCACCAGCGTGCTATGGGAGAGAGAGAGAGTTCTAGGGTTAAGGCTAATGGTTGGTCTTAGTACCAACCTTACATGGGGAGTTTACTAACTCTGTAAATGTGAGACAGACAGACAGACAGACAGACAGGCAGGCAGGCAGGCAGGCAGACAGACAGGCAGGCAGGCAGACAGACAGACAGGCAGGCAGGCAGACAGACAGACAGGCAGGCAGGCAGACAGCTAGGACTAAGGGCTAGGGGAGGTTGACTAATGCCTCCCTTGCATTCCACAGGAGAGAGAGTTCTACCATTACTGTAATGAAAGAGTTAAGGCTTGGGCTAAGGTAGGTCCAGATTGACTTGCATTCTACAGGAGATATGGTTCTACCACTATTGGATGTTGCCTTTCACAATCAAGAGGGAATTAGAGGAGCATATTTCCATATCAGGAGTTGAATCCCAGGGGAGCAGGGTGAATGGGGAGCGTGGGAACGAGCCGTATAGCCTTCCTCCCAGTTCTCTCCTTCACACACATGCAATACAAGGGTACAAAGGTCATCACTATGAACAATAGTAGAGGCGAGAGACAGGCCCTAACATATTTCATTAAGACTAAACATTATGGGATATACTTTTAAAAAGTTAACCTCATTAGTATACAGAGATTGGCTCACCTCTGATAGCTCTGGCTGGGGGTCACCTGGTTTACTAATGGAGGCAACAGCGTGGGCACACGCTCGGCCAAATATAACAAGCTCTAGCAGAGAATTGGCTCCCAGTCTATTAGCACCGTGGACCGAGGCACACGCTGCCTCTCCACACGCATAGAGTCCCGGCACCAGATAGTCTCCACCTCTAGCAGAATCATATTGTATCATCTACAAGTATACATGAAAACAAGTCAACATGAACATATGTTGTGAAAGTAACATACATGCAAACATGTATGTAAACAAACAGACATAAACATTTACATACATACATTGAACATATGTACAGCATGTGTACAGCATGTGTACATGTAAACATGTCGCAAACATGTAAATTACATCATGATATTCCAGCCCTGAAATTGGGACACCTCCAAAATAACAGATAGAGGAATGGGGGAATGGTTAATGGTAGTATTGCAGCAATGAGCAAGTATGTGAGTATGGAAAAACAGTGAAACTAAGACTTTCTTTGTGCCTTGTGTTTACATCCACACACCTCACAGTGCACACCCCCCTCACAGTGGACACACTCCCCCCTCACAGTGCACACACTCCATCCACCCCCCCCCCTCACACTCCCTCCCCTCACAGTGCACACACTCCCTCCACCCCACCTCACAGCACATACACTCCCTCCCCCTCCCCCCACAGCACACACACTCCCCCCTCACACAGCACAATACAAGTTAGTACACAGCACATGCTCCATCTGTGAACATCCTCAGCCCTGGCCTCACACTATACCCTACCTAAGGAACTTACACAACACACAGAGACCCCACCTAACAAGCCATCCATCCAGGCTACACTCTCATATTGAGGCAGGGTTTAATCCAAGGGGGGCGCAGGGGGCCCCCCAAGGATTTCAGTTGCCCCCCCCAAGCATATGACACCCTCTCCTGCCCTGCCAAATGTGCCCCCCAGTTTCTACAATTATTAATTTTGCCCCCTCAAGGACACATGTCTAGATTAAACCCTGTAAGGAATGATATCATGCCATCCACCCAGGCACTCTCTCTTCCCCCTCTCTCCCTGAAACCTACTAACTGCAGGAACACTGTCTCTGGTGGCCATCACAGGATGTGGACACACACAGTACTACTCACACACCAATAGCCATGGAATGCTGACATCATAATGATGTAATTCTACTCCATACAAGCAACCACAGTATGTATATACATTCCTGTAGTCTGAGATGTAGCAAAATATTGGTCAAAAGATCTCAGGAACAGGACTGGGAGTAATAACATCATTCACTACACATATTGTAGCCCCTGAAATCATGACACTTCACTAAAATCAGGACACCTTGCTTATCAGGACACCTCACTAATCAGGATGCCTCACTAATCAGGACACCTCACTAATCAGGACACCTCACTAATCAGGCACCTCACTAATCAGGACACCTCACTAATCAGGACACCTCACTAATCAGGATCCTCACTAATCAGGACACCTCACTAATCAGGACACTTTCTTCTGCCCTAAGGGTGTCTGGATTAGACAGGTACACATATGTACATAACACAAAAATGCATTTCCATGACTACCTGCCCGAGGTGATTGGTAGGGACTCCCCCCATGTTGTAGTGGACTGTAGGCAGCACTGGAACTGGATCACGAGTCACATCCACACCTACACAGAGAGGAGGAACAACCATTCATTGAGACACTTTTGGCTCTTTGAAATACCTTGTTTAAAACCATGAAAACAGGACACCTCACTAATCAGGACACCTTACTAATCAGGACACCTTACTAATCAGGACACCTCAGCAGGACACTTCCTCCCTCTCCTCCTCCCTCTCCCCTCCCTACCCTCCTTCTACCACTCCCTCCCTCCCTTCCAGCACTCTCTCCCTCTCCTCACCAGCAAATATCTGGGCAGTCTCTGATATCCCAGGAAGACGAGTAGCCAGCTGCTCCGGGGGGAGGTGACTCAACTGTAAGTAGACGTGATCCTTCTCTGGACCACACCCCCTTAACGAGCAGAAGAGAACATTCACCATTACATAACATGTCCACACAGAGTAATTTGAGACGAGAAATAGTTACATTAAGATCAAATCCCACACCAATTGGCCAGTAATACACACTATACACCTCATATTTCGTAATGTAATAATCATCAATACTTATATGGTCAAATGCAGTAATGTTATTAGTCATTGTTTATAGCACCATCTGTTAGGTGGGCCTACATGTAAGGTCAAACCATGTAGGACTCGAACTCTCCCAACCTTAGGTGGCTACTGTCTTGGGCGGAGTGACATTGTGCTGACTATGGAGTGTCTGTCGTAGTGTGGTGTGATACACAATACCAGGTGGTGTAGTATCAAACAGGGCATTACTACTCAAATGCTGTCTTAGTCCTACTTACGGTCAAATGAGGTCCAACAGTGGTATGACCAACCCACGACTGAAAGCCACTAGACAAGCCACTACTCACATTTAATCTAGACATATGTCCTTGAGGGGGCAAATTAATAATTGTAGAATCTTGGGGGGGCACATTTGGCAGGGCAGGAGACGGATTGTTGATGGTGTTATATGCTTGGGGGGGCAGCCAAAATCCTTGGGGGATATTTGCGCCCCTGCGCCCCCCCCCCTGGATTAAACCCTGCACTACTGCTGTTGAGGCAAGGTCCTATTGTAGTCAAATGAGATACAAGTGTGCAAGGCACTACTGCAGTGGAAACAAGCCACTAGACAAGCAACTATTGCTGTTGAGACAAGGCCCTACTCTAGTTGAACAAGCAGTGTGTACATATACCTTGTTTTGACTATGGAAGGATCTTTATTTTTAACACACGCACACACACACACACACACACACACACACACACACACACACACACACACACACACACACACACACACACACACACGTACACAGGTGGGTAGATTTTCTGACCTTCCTTCTCTGATTTCGATAGTCATTGATCGAGACACAACATCTCGTGAGGCCAGGTCTTTGGCATTGGGAGCATATCTCTCCATGAATCTCTCTCCTTCGGAGTTGAGGAGGTAGCCTCCCTCCCCACGACAGCCCTCAGTGATGAGACACCCGGCTCCATAGATACCTGGGGAGGGGAGGGGGGAGAGAGGGGAGGGAGGGGAGGGAGGGAGGGAGGGTGGGAGGGAGGGAGGGGAGGGAGGAAGGGAGGGAGGGAGGGAGGAGAGGAGGGAAGGAGATAGAAGAGAGGGAGGGAGGTGAGAGGGGGAGGAAGAGGAGGGTGATAAACAAATGGGAGCAGGGACTCACCAGTGGGGTGAAACTGTACAAACTCCATATCTTCATTAGCTAGCCCCGCCCTAGTCACCATCGCCGTCCCATCCCCCGTACATGCATGAGCTGACGTACATGAGAAATAAGTTCGGCCAAATCCACTGAGGGGAGACAAGGTGATGAGGGAGGATGTGTAGCAGACAGATTATATGTAGTCTCACCCTGTGGCTAAGATGGTGTGCTTGCACCGAAAGCGATGGATAGTTCCATCCTCGAGGTTGAGGGCCATAACTCCTCGACATTCACCATCTTCCATTATTAGATCCAGTGCAAAGTACTCTATGAAATATTGGCAGTTGTGACGTAGTGACTGGAGAGGTAGTGAGGGAAGGAGGGAGGGAGAATAGAGGGAGAGGATAAAGGGGATATGAGGGGAGGGAAGATAAGAAATAGTAACACGAGAGGCAATTTATCACAATAGAGTGAACGAGTATTGACAAACCTGGCCATACAGTGTGTGTAGGAGGGAGTGTCCAGTACGGTCGGCCACACAGCAGCAGCGATGGGCTTGTCCTCCCTTGCCAAAGTTGAGGCTCTGTCCACCAAATGCTCTCTGGTAGATCTTACCATCCTCTGTTCTACTGAATGGCATTCCATAGTTCTCCAACTGGAGAGTGTTAATTGGATCAAGTTGAAAGAGAGGGGGAGAGAGGGAGAGGAGAGGGGGGGGGGAGGGAGAGGAGAGGGAGAGGAGAGGGAGAGGGAAAGAGGGTGAAGGAAGGGAGAGGGGAAGGGAGGGAGAAGGAAAGAGGGAAGGGGAAGGAGAGAGGGAGGGGTATCCTCACCTCAATAACAGCGGCAGGGGCCTGTTCAGTCATATAGTGTATAGCATTCTGGTCTCCCAGCCAGTCGCTCCCCTTCACCGTGTCGTACATGTGCCACCTCCAGTGATCCTCCTCCATGTTGCCCAGTGCTGCATTGATACCTCCCTGTACATCAGAGGATATCAACACAACTAAGACAGGAGAAATTGTAAGTAGTCATTCAGCTGGGGTGGTACATTGGACTGACCGACCGTCCCCTACATATAAACTGTGTACTTCTTACAAGACCCAGGGGTGTACTTGCTCTATGACATGAGGGTGTTCTCACACTATGCACACATATAAAGTTGGCTCAGGACTAGGTGAGTTTGCTCCACTCGTTCACAATGCTCATCTACACTATGTATGTCAGGGCATTTGGGGGGGAGGGGGGGGGGGGGCATTTGCCACAGCTCCCCAGATCCTAAGTGCCCCCCTTGGGATTTTACATTGCTGCACATGTGCCCAAAGCTCTACTTTGCCCCCTTGCCACGGATGAAACAAAGTAAAAGACTCAACTGGAGGTGTCTGCCACAGTTACCTGAGCTGCTACGGTATGGGATCGGGTAGGAAAGAGCTTCGTGATGCAGGCGGTCTTGAAGCCACTCTCGACCAACCCAAACGCAGCTCTCAGACCAGCACCCCCTGCTCCCACGACAACTGCATCGTATGTGTGGTCTATCACGGAATAGTTACCTACGAGAGTCTGCATGCAGAGAAGGAAGTGGAACATTACATTGCCTAGTCTCAATGGCAGCCTAGTGCAGTAACACGAGAACATGAATACAAAATTTCACACTCTAACTAGCTGAAAATAAAGTAATAAGAAGCTGAATGTAGAAGGATTGAGGGTAGTTCAACATCCATACCTAGCAGGAGGTCACTAACCCTTTCAGTTGTATCGGCCTCAGCGCCGGCTGTATGAGCGCTTCTGGAGGCAGTGGGCGTTAAATAGCGAAACCAGCTGGAGCGTACCTGCAGAGAGAATGCAGTGGTGTAATGTACAGAGACTGAATAGAATTCACTTTAGAATGCAGCAGTCGTCTCAGCGCCATTATAGCTACACTCCTGCAGCCAGTAAACGCTGAACGACGTCGGGTCAGAAGAACAGCGAGGGTCACTCAAAGGTCAAACGGCGCCGCGGAGAAATGGGTGGCGCATGCGCACTGGCCGACTTATGACTTGGTGATCACACAAAACAAGTACTGCACACGATAGTAATAGCAGTGTCATTGTATTTAATGCTCAGTCTTTGGCCTGGTCTCAATCCACTTCTTGATCCTGCAATGGAACATTAGGACACCTCAATCAACAAGAGAGATAGTAGTAGGACTGTCTCACCCTTCCAGTGATTTCACTGACTGCATGAGTCCTGCGATGTGAGGAAATGAGTCCGATGGAGATCCAGGCATCTCAGGAATCAGACACTCCATTAGAACATACACTGCAAAGTCTGCATAGGTCACCTGAGAAAGTCAACCAGCCATTCAAGCTTTGCTAAAATATGTTAGCTGCATCCTAGCAGAGGATTCAGGCTTCTTTACTGCCATTCATTCTTGTGGGGAAACAAGGCTATCTCACCTCTTGATTTTGTCAACAGACGATGACTACACAATAAATACAGTTGTACTCCATCTATAGCCTTCTAAATATATTTGTGTATGCAGGCTCCTTATTCCCACTCAGCAACCACTACACACATACATACCTTCTGGCCAAAGATCCAGTTGTCCTTAGAATTGTTCTTGGCAATTTGGGCCTCCAGTTTTGCCAGCACAACAGGAAGGTAGCTCTCTTTAAGCACTTTCTTAGCCTCTGTCTTTGTTGTCTCATCCTTCAGCCAGTAGATGGAGTGGATACGAACCCACAAGTCCTCACAAACCTCTACTATTGCAGAGATGCCCGCATTCTCCACTGCATCACTACCACCTAGATCTGTATCCAACAAATATTAGAGATGTGCTGGTAGCTCTTATAAAAATTCTACTGGTCAATAGCACTGTCAATATTGTGTGCAGAAATGATTGAGAGGTACAAAAATATATTTTTGTATTTGTGACATATATGTATTGTTGTAACCGACACATGACTCTATGATACTCATTGTAAACTTCTTTGTAATTGTATACAATTCATACTGAGTGGCTACACACAGCACAGCTGCATGCAGTGTGTAAGCTAGTGTAGTACAGTAGTAGCAGTCTATTGTTTTGCCACTGCCTGCATGCATGCGCACAATAAGAGGGGAATAGAGGGAAATATTAACTCACTGTATTTCTCTGCCAGGTATCTTGCTACTGTAGCATTGCCGCTGAGGGTTATTTCAGCACTCTTTATCTCCAAGTAAGGAAGGAGTCCAAACTGCGTTTCTGGACGCAATAAAAGCGTGCAAAAAATAAGATAATCATTATTATATAAAATGTAGCGATATTAGAAATATATACCTGGTCGCAGTTTCAACCACGAATCAGAGTCAATGCGAGAATCTTCGTACGCTACCCCGGCGTGAGCAAAGATGAAGCGGATCAATTCTGCTCGGCCTCTGTAGTTCAAGTACACTAATTTGTAGTCTGCCATCTCAACGTAAGTCGTTCCTCGGACAATTTTAAAATGCGCATGCGCAGTACGCTTAGTGCAACGGGGCGGAGTTTTGTCGCACAGTGAGGCTGCCACATCTCATCTATAGCATGTCAGGGAGGTCAACTGGGCCTAGAAGGGATCCATGGGCACGCTTCGAGGCGTGGAGGTACCATCCAGAGATCAACAAGGCTGCCAACATTAGGAGAATGTTTCCTGGACTGGGGTTGGGAATTGCCGCGTTTCTGGTACTCTCAGCTGTGGAGGAGTTCTATTGGAAGCCGAACCATCCTAGCGACGACCACCATCACTAACGCTGGACAGATACGACGTGAGTTGCACGAACAAAGGAGGCAAACACCGCGTTTGTGGGCGTGGTTTCTAGGTCAAAGGTCCCATTTAAAGGACACCCTTAAAAACAGGGGTTTATCCATGCCAAAGTTATCTTTTCGATCCAAGATGTATAGTTCTCTAGATTAAAGGGCTCCACTCTGTTAGTTTCTCAATCTTCTCTCTGCTCACAGTTGGCAAGCTGGTATCCATGCTATACACTTCACACTCACCACTGGCACACTGCAGAGTGGCTGAACTGCTCAAAAACTCTGTATTATGTACAATATGTCACGAGGTATATCAACTACGTATGTCACCTTCATTCAGTTAGTTATTAAAGTTAGAAGTATAATAACAAGTGCACACTGCGTGGCATTGTGTGTAGGATGGTAAACATACACACTTAAACTTCTCAAATGCAAGCTATTTACTTATGTAGAATACGGTCTGTGGTAGTCATTAATCAGCATGACATGTGTAAGACATGTACTGTAATGAAATAGGAAACAACACTCACATCAAACATGTTTAAAATTCAAATTTGTTAAGACGTGATGTCATCATGTGATAAAATAGTCACTTGTATGAGTAATGTGTTATAGGCTAACATGCATAAAGTTTGTCTGTAACTCTTCAATTAGAGGATATGTGTCAGATCAAGTCTTCCGGTCTCTCTTGGAGCCATTTTGCAATGTTAGGGAGGTTTTCGACACTGTGATGGAGTAGTGCGAGATGTGGGAAGGCAGCCAGAGCTGTGGCGTCGTGATCCACCACGTGAGAGAAGAGGTGGTAGATAGCCAGGTCTGCATAGGTCAGCTGGAGAGGAGATGAATAATAGCGTGGAGATTATGTATAGGGTTGGAAGCTGAAGATGTGATAAAAAGCGCTTTTAGGAAAAAATGTACAAGAGTTAATGTGTCCATATTAGAGAGGGGTTCATCCCGAATTACTGGCCTCTTTGCAGGATGAGTTACATGCAAGTCAGTGTCTACCTAATGGTATACCTCATCTCCCCACACCCAGCCCTCCGGCCTCCCATTCTTCTCTATCATTCCATTGACTTGAGTGAACAGATTGGGAAGCGTCTTCTCATACACCTCCTTACACTTCTCCTCCTGTGGTGTGTGGTAGAATTAAATCCGGTGTGTGGCTAACTTTCCTGACCCCTGACCTTTAGTTCGTTGTTTTTCTGATAGAATGTGGCCAGGATGACAGCAGTCCAGCCATCAGCAATAGCATCGACTATTCCCTCCAGCTCACAGTTTTCTAGACTTGTCTTTCCAGCCAAACCTTTAGGGAGGAGTGAAAATAGTTACAGTAGCCTGATCCACGTTTACTCATACATCATAAGCCTTTCAATGCATACTCAAGTTTAGTGACAGTAAGGATATCCTCTCCTACAGTAGCAACCACAACTACTTAGGTTACCCTATCATATCTCCACTTACTAATAGTAGAGATGTAAATAATAAGGGAACAATTGCCATACCTCTAGACTCCCCCCACTAATAGATCCATGGAGCCGTGTGTGAGCACATTGCTACTCCAATTACACTACAATACCTTACATAGCGTAGCAGTATAGTTAAACGTGACTTCTACCCACTTCTCAAATATTTGCTGTAGCACTTCAAAGCAACTGATAGTATGAGGTCATGCCATGTATACGTACAATGTGATTTCCTGTGTTTTAATTACTAGTAGGATGGCTGTAGGGTTTTTGTGTAGTAAACTCTACCTTCAACATGAATGCTGGAACATGACAGGAAATGTGTAAAGTACTTCTTTATTCAGCCATGGTATGTCTTTGTCGAGACTAGTGTACATAGTATTATCTGACCAGACCTCAATAATCACCCCATACAGTATAGCAGCTAATGAATCACTGTTTGCTTTGACCGTGACCGCCTGCTGAATAGTTTGTCAACATTCTTCTCCGTGCATGACAAAAATTACCCACTTCTGAAGGCGGCTATTAAGGCCAAACATGCTTGAACATGCCTGAGGCGATAGTGTGTCTAGATCAGACTACAGTGTAGACTGCATCCAGTGTTATCATTGTGAGGTTTGTAGACATCAGACTACTACAGGAAAGGCCATCATGTATGTAACATACTAATTAAATACATCGAATTCTCTAAAATGCATTTACAAGTAGATGAATGGATGTTTTCACATTCAAAATTTTGCTCAGTTCACCATACTACTGTATTAATATAGCCATATCGGGTACCTGCTAACTGGATCCAACATGCTGGTGATCATTATTACTTAGCCTATCAAGACTACATCCACGATATAAATGGAAAAAATCTTATGTTGACCACTTTCTGAGGGATTGATGAGATAATACTAAGAAGTTTCTACTGCTTTATACTACGTACACGATGAGTGTATGCAGTCACAGCAAGGATTGCATACTATACATAGGATGCGTATTGGGAAATGGGCAATTAGAAACTTCACAGTACAGGAAGGTCTGTCAGTCAACCATGCAAAATTGAAGCACCCCGTGGTATAATTATCTGGATGCCTAAGAGAGCTAATTTAAATATTTAGCATTGTCTGATAGAAATACAAGGAGGGTTAATTGATACTAATTGTGGGTCCTTAGATTATTAACAAACCGAATTTCTCTGCGAGATAGCGTGCTATGCACATGTGTCCGGAGAGTGTTCTTCCTTCCACTTCAAGGATGGGAAGTGTCTGTGATGCCGATGGCAGAGCTGTATGGGTAGGGAGTGGTAGGAAGAGAAGGAGATTGAGAAAAGGAATGCCTCATCATGAAAACAATAGCTGCATACCAAAATAGTATTATGGCCAGGTATTGCAGTATATATACAAGATGGGGCTTCGAACATGATTCGACGTATTGTATATAATTTGATCTATTCTCCTCTATATGCATATGCATACATATTTGAGTGTTACTGAATGGAATTGAACACTACTTACTCTTCTTAAATGCATCCCATTCTGCTGATCCAAATGGATAGTACGGTAGTCGCACGTTCTCGTACTCCACTTCGGCTTGAGCAAAAATTAACCGGATGAGCTCTGCGCGTCCTCTACAGGGAAAATATGTTAATTTGTAGGTAGCCATTTGACGTCTTCTCGCTAACTGTGCCGTTAAAGACTTGTGGCTACCTGCAGGTTGATCAGAGATGCATGGATCTGGAGCGGCGACGCTTTTGTACTGGCACCGCAAACAAATGCGCATGCGCAGAAAAATATCAGTGGGAATGCCTGTGTAGGTCTGTGCTATAATAACTTTGAACTCAGTACCAAAGGCTAACGTGAGTTCACGTACACTAGCTGTTATGGCGACTTCCAGTCGAGCTCTGCTACCTCTACTTTGCCTTGTTTTACTGAATACTGGTACTTACGAGGCCTGTAAATCTTGCCCGGGTCTCACTAAAATCGGAGACCCCGGGGGCCGCGAGATACCAAACTCTCACGGCTCAGGAGAGAATGCGAGCGAATTTCTCTGCCTTGCGAAATGGAACAGAGAGAGAATGAGAAGAAAGGTCAAATTCATGCTCAAAGACGAGGAGAAAAAATTTATTCGATTCCGAACTCCAGTTCAATCCTACTCTAACCCTAGACTGGGTCTCAATAATTGGGACGGTGTGATGACGTGGATCTGGGCCACAGATCAATTTGACTACATGCTATACTACCCCCAAAACTTCCAGACACTCTCACTTGGCACCACAGACATCATAGTTGCTAACATGGACGATGACGACATTCGAATTGACTGCAGTCACTGCAGTAAGGGAACAAGCTGTGGTATTGGGTATTTTGAGCTGAAAGAACTCATAAGTAATGTCTCTGACCCGCTGGGCATGGAGGAATGGGAGTATCTCTGCCTTGAAGCTGATATTGGTGTAAGTGACATTGTCACGGATTACCCCCCAGAGCAAAGTCTGAGCATGCTCAATACTCGCAACTTTGCCCTACCTGATATTTTATACCAGTCTCGTTTCTTAAAACTGCTCTTTACGAAATGTCCTTTCCTAACCTTCGACTGTGAAGAGGTACGGAACTACTATTGCTATAGCCTTAAGAAGAATTGCGTTGTGAAAGAGCTACTCAGTAGGTATAATGTGGTTGTGTACCTTGCACTAGCCTTGTGGCTCTATTGCCCGATATTGGTGTTTTATCTCCCCAGTTCTCGAAGAACTTACTCACTGAAATATGTCAGTGAAATGTTTCCAACCTATAAAAGCCCGGTCTATTTTGGCCGCTGTATCCAAGACCTTCTCTGCTACCACACCGCTGTCACTGGTCGGCGCTCTAAGTTCCTTATACGCCTTCGCAGATTTCTGGCTCTAATTGGATTTGCCTTTCTCTCGTTTCGTTTACTCATTTTGCCTGAATACCAGCTGATCTCATGGACGATTCTAACCCTTTTTATTTTTGCTGCTCTACAGCCTGAGTATCTCAGCACATACATCAATCCTGAGATTCCTAGGCACTTCCCTTTCTTTAGCACACCATATCCACCGGGGGTTATAAAGTGGGGTAGCAGCCAAGCAAACAGTATCGAGTTCCAGAAACTATCATATATTATGGTGGAGAGAATATACGTGACTACTGACACAAAATTTTGGGTTTACTTAGTCCAAAACAGTTTTTCCTACATGATACAGTTCTACTCCCAACCCTCTTCTCCACCTCTGTGGTTTTGTAAGGTGTTTTTCAGTGCTTTGGCTGGCATTATCACCCTATCACTTTCTGTGGCTACAGTACTAGTGTACTTTCTAATACCAATGCCATACTTTATCAAAGAGCTTTTCCTTGCCATTCATTCCGGAGTTTATAAACACTGCTCAGATATCTGGAAATTTCAGGGTATTGGGAAAGTGTGGAAACTATTTTCAATTCTGCTCAGCTTCTCCCATGGTGCTGTTCTCTGTACGCTTCTTTTATACTTCATTTTAACCCTCTTTAGCCTCTGCTATCTGCTAACAGAGGTTACCATGTTCACTTACATGGGGGCAACTATCGCTGCAGACAAAGTTCTGCATTATTTCATTCTCATAGTTGCCGTGGCCACGGCTGTGTATACAATGATCCATGCCATCCACAAACAGTATTCTGGTATTCTGAAAGATACAGCTTTCCTTCTCGAAAACGATGTAGACTTTGACCACATCAAAGCAAAGCTTTCAAAGAAGAAAATGAAGGTGATAATTGAGAAAACAGATCAGTGCGTTCTTATTAAGGGAGTGCCACCAAGTCAATTTAGTCAAAAACTCTATCTTAAAGAAGAATATGTCAACTATATGAACTCAAGGATGTATTTTTTTATTGTTGAGAGTATACAACCCATTAGAAGGCAAGTACTGCTCCTAGTTGTGAAGCTGTTTTTAATGGTATTTTTCATTGTCGTGTCAATGTCGGTCAAGAATGTCTACAAGACCGAGAGTAAAGTGGAAGATATTTTTAACGTGGCAAGTAGCATGGCAGTGTACTTTGTCCCTGCTGCACTACAGCTGTGTTCCGGTCAGAGCCAGTTTGGAAGACGGACTGATGCCCAGCAAAGGATTGACATTGTTTCAGCTATTGTGAAATACATTAAAATTCAGTCAAATAGAATTTGACCGTATAATATACACTTTTGCTCCTCTCACTCTCTATATAAACATGTGATGCAACTTCCGCGCGTTCACGTGATTAAATTACGCGTAGTGATGCGCATGCGCACAATTCATAAATTTCACGGCATAACTAAAACGGGTAGTTGTATCCATGCACCACGAATGACGTCTGGACTGTCTTTACATCGCACCAATGTAGTTCAGTTACTATAGAAGTTGGTAAATTTCAGACATATATATCTCCTTTGTTTCGGGAAAACACGTGAGTGTGTGTTGCATTGTATCGCCTACTGTGAAGATATGACTATCAATGGTGTATATTTTTCATTATAGATGAGATGTTGGCTAGCAGCCATCACTTTATCTTACTGTCTCTAATGACCCTGTTAATCACAGGGGCCCCCTTCAATGAGGGAGAGGAAGGGACAAAGATAGTAGAATCAACAACACCATCAACTGTTGTAGCAGCAGCAGAGGATGGGTTGGAAGACTATGATTACTATGAGTATTATGATGTCCCAACAGATGAAGGTACGTCATGGGGAGGAGTTGTTAGATGGATGGTGGAGCCACTCTAGTCAGGAACAGAATTCGAAGTTACTTTAAAAATCATTCAAGGGATAGGTCTAAAATATATTCTAAAGAGCTACAGTGTATATGATTCCCAACAGGGGATACCTGAGCTCATACATCACATGATGGCCTAAATCTGTTCCACTTTAACAAGGTTCTGCTGTAAGCTAATGATATATGATTACACTGTGGGCCAATATCATTATCAGTCTAATTTTACTGTGGCAAATATTTGTGTATATTTATACATCATGATACCTACCAATGTACATTCTTCCATCCCATGGACATCCACATTTGATAGGCTCACTTTCAAAATAGCTGCCTGACATGACATGTGGTGTCAGGTTGAGTTACATGCACATGAACACTTCTCTCATTCCAGACTCTGCCTCTCCTGCCCATCCTCCTGTACCAGACCACCTTCCACGGTTCATTATTGCTCTTCCAGACAGTAACTTGCTCTGTTTCAGCATCGAAGGTTTCGAACTCTTCACATACAATCTTCTCTCCACCCCCTACCTCCAAGTCAACAGCTTCTTGAATATAACGCAGACCCCCACGGGAGAGTGGGTGAGGGGGAGCACAGACTTGGGGTTTGCAATGAAAATCAAGGACTCTCGGGTCAAGAGCGGTCAGCGTGTGTTTAAGATGAAGGTGGATGGAGGGGCCAAGAAAGCAGACATTGCCGGCTTCGGTGAAGTGGACATGAAAGGTACAGTAGAGTTGTACGTGTATGGTTGTGCGGGGAGAATGATAGTGTCCAAGAGAGCTAGATACATGTAATAACATGTAATTGTGCATGAATCACGGTGAAGTCGACATGAAAGGTAAAGTAGAGTTGTACATGTATGGTTGTGTGTGGATGAATGATAGAGAACTCTAGGTATAGTGTGTCAACCTACATGTACATGTACCTGCATTCACATAATCGACTAAAAGTGTGAGGAGCACTGCCCCCTCATAAACTTTCAACCCCTGATATCAGGCCTAGAACATCTCACCAATGAAGACACACTTCTATCCATGTGCATATGGGATTCCCTCACTTGTCCAAGATTGACAGCTAGAGCTATAGGGCAATATTGCTAAACACAGTCACATATTCATGTACGTTCTCTAGTCAGGAACAGAAGTTACTGTACACTTCAGAAGAATGTACATGTATGTATTCGCTTTGACCTCACTTCTCATTTAGTCTACCATAGACAATCTTATCTCTGTTTGCAGGAGGGTCTGTGTACTTCAGTGTGGACAGTGAAGGTCACACCAACATTGAGAGTGAGGAGGCCGAACATGAGCAGTTCACAGTCTCCATGGAGAGTCCAAAGGTCACAGTGTGGGGAGTAAGCAGGGACAAAGTGACATACAATGTTTACATTGAGGAGGGGGCGGGGCTTCTGGACATCCCCTCCCATGGTATCCTAGGTGAGTGAACTACTACATTGTACAATACCAATTGATGGACGGAATGCTTTGGGTGACAATGTATATATCACCAAGAGGATGTCCTGACTAGTGATAAATAATGTCCTGATTTCAGGGTTATAATGTACATGAACTTGGTATTTGGGAAGGCTGTCCTGTTTATTGCGCGTCCTAATTAGAGGAGCTCTACCAGTGTCCAGATTAACAAGGTGTCATGATTTTTCAGGTTAAAATCATGGGTAGATGCTGTTAAGGTGTCTTTCTTTATGTCAAGGTCGACTCTTACATGTACACGTTGGACTCCCTGTGCCAGTTGACTACCACATACATTATATCACTGTAGGTCAGTTCCTGAGACGTGATGTGGGGATCAATGTGAAGTCAGGACAACTAAACCTTGGTACAGACCAGGACCCAATTCCTGTGTCCCCGGCCCCAGTATGGGACAGTGTTCAGGACAAGGGCTATCAGGACAAGCAGTGCTGGTACCCCATTGATCAGGACAACCTGAACATCTTAGAGGGCCACCCATATGACTACGTCACAGAACATCTACTATCTCACAAGTATCAGTTCTCACAGTTTGATCCAAAAACCCCACTCTAGAGACTCCACCCTCTCAATATTAATCTGATCAATGGGAGGAATATAGCTCCCATTGAAATCCTCTTGGCCACTGTAAAATCTGTGTCTAACTCTCCAACAGTGTATTGTGTCTGGTTATGTAAAAATTTATTGAACATACAACAATACTCTTGTACCCATGCAGTTACTCAGGTGCCTCTCTGGGGTGGGGCCTGAAACAAGACCACTATGATCACCATTGTAATGTATACAGCCACAAGTTCAGTTTAATGGCTAGAAGATAGGTTCCAGGGGGTCACACATGCCTAAAATTCAAGGGAATAGCCCCCTAACACTTTGACTAGAGCATTGTATATACATGTGTACAGTCAACCAGAGATTTGAACAGTAGTGTTATATTAATTTAGCTCTCTGGGGGACCAAATATACAATACAGACAGTCAACATTATCAAGTTTGACAGCAACATTACTACTTAAAACACACTAACAAGTGCATGATGATAATGCTACACACAATAGCTACACATCCACATCCCCACCTTCTCCTCTTCTCTTCTTCCTCCCTACTGTTTTCTTTTTGGAGCGGCACTCGAGATTGGTCATGTGATGGGAAGGGTGACCAATCAATATCCTCCACCTCTTCCTCTTCTTCATGTCCCTTAACTGGGAGTACTGGCACTGAAGAGAGGGAAGAAGAGGGAAGAAGGTAGGTAGAACACATGTAAAAAGACACTTCACACCCATTCCCCCCCCCCCCCCCTCACACACACACATACACAGACACACACCAGTGGTGGGACGAGGTCTATTATCCTCCACAGAGATCTTCCCACCCTCCTGCTGTTTCCTTCCACTCTTTGTCATCATTTGTTCCACCTCACTAGCAAGAACATTGAACTCAGCATTCCTCAGAACCTCCACTAGAGTGGCCCAGGTAGCTGGCTGTCTCCCCCTCCCTCTCAGCCACAGCTTCATCATATCGGTACAACATGCCTCGGGATTTGACGGATGCCGTGCATCAATTAGATCAATGGTGTATCCGGTGGGGTCAAAGTTAAAGTGTCTTGCAACTTTTTCCCACTTGGCTGCAATGTTTTCAATGATCCTCACTTCTTTCCCAGAGGGAGCCACCATGTATGTGAGCTGCTGTAGAGTGGGCTGTACGTCTGGAGGAGATATGGGAAGTAAAATACACCATATATTGTGCTGTATCTAACAAACTTTTCAATAGCCTCATTCCTAGGCTGCTTATGGGGGAAGAAACAGCCTAGGCCCACTGTTGGCACATGAACACTAATTTCCATATAAATAAAATCTTGTTGCTAACAAATCAATATTCAAAGTAGTGTATGAGGTGCTTGTGAGTTCGAAGCAAGTGTGATATACTGTGTAGTTTTCAGCAGTACAGCCTATAAGCTGTCTCTCAATGAAAAAGGGGGTAGAGCTGAGCATCTGTGTGTGCTACTTCAAGTCCCAGTTTGTGCAATTACAAGTGACTGGGACACATATGCTGCTCACATAGGTAGATACTAGACAGTTTGGAAAGCAAGTTGCTAGCTTTCCCATGCTGGATGAGCTTATAGCTCATAGCCATTACAATAACTATTTTTGCTGTGTTTTACGAATGGGAATCACCAGGATGTGAAGGTAGGGGTGGGGGTGACAGTGGCTCAGTAGAAGTTGGAGAGCCAACACTTGCAGCTGTGGAGGGAAAAGATAGATGACACAGTACAGATCCTGGTGCTTCTTGTTGTTGCATTTGTGTAACAAGAAGAAGACATACTTGGTGTGGATGGTGGGTGACAGTCAATCATGAAAGACACTGGCTTTTTGGTTCCAGTCAGTGCTAGAGTCACATATTCCCGTACTGGACTCTTCTGGTCACACATTACTTGAAGATGAATGTGAGGAACAGACTTTCCAGGTCCATACCTACTCACAGAGCTCTTTGTAATCTAAAGTAGGTACGCAATTTTATAGGGAAAGAGAGAGGTTGGGTGATATGTGTTAATAAATATGCACCCATGCAGCATTTCTTTCTGCTGGTTTTAATATTCTGCATGGATGTGGGAAAGTCCCACGTGGGTAAGTGTAATTGGTGGAAGACTTAATGAAAAATTCCTTCATAGATTGTATGGTTGTGTACTACCTCAATATTTATACCTCTGCTGGTTTTGCCATTGCAGTTATTTTCCATCCTTTTGGAGACACCCTAAATCCTTTATCTGTATAGGAAAAGGTGTACATTTCAAAGCATACCTTCTGGAATGTCAACACCAATGTCTTCATGCTCAAATTCTATGGGATGTGACGTTTTATCCCAGCCTTTATACTCAGAATTAAGATGCTATAAGTAAGAATAAATCAATATTACTTACATTAACTCTTGAAATGTAATAAGATACCTACTGTAATGGTGTCACTCAAGTCCTTGGTAACCACAACATGAACTTTATACTCCCCAGGACTGGTCTGTCTCCAAAATAAATTGGAAGCGCATATGACACGAGGTGTGAACAGACGTTTAAAAAATACTGAAGCAATATTAATAAAGCCAGACAGCTTGATCTTGCCATAACGTG
Source organism: Theonella swinhoei (assembly GCA_963970385.1). NCBI lineage: Eukaryota > Metazoa > Porifera > Demospongiae > Tetractinellida > Theonellidae > Theonella > Theonella swinhoei. The sequence goes on from OZ019966.1 coordinate 3,730,343, forward strand.
TGTTTGGCTCAAATTGGCCTCCATCAACGACTGTGAAGTGATATGGTGCGCCCTGTTCTGAGTTGGAACGAACGAACCTCATGGAAAGTGCTTCATCATGATTTGAGAGACAAACACAGTGTTGGATTTCCACGTCAACTGGACTTGGTAATGCTTCACCAACACGAATTTGGTACACTGCACTGACTAATTCAGCACCTTCAGGTAGCATGCAATCCTCACTGGAAATATTGAGAGATGATACGGTGGTGGCAATTTCTTTTTTTGCTTCATTTTCTGGAAAGTGCATGAAAATTACATGCCCTTCACACTGCAAGTTAATTTCTTTCCCATCGTACATAAATCCTGTACGCAATCCATGGCCATCTGATGACAAGACAATAAAACACAGAAGTATACACACTCATATGTATCCCGTGGCAACTACATGAAGCATGCATGCTGTCAATATATACATGCAAAGGTAGGCATAGTGATTGATATAATAGCTGAGAACCACATCTGCATAACTAACAAATTGGAGTATATGCTCTACAAATGCAGATAAAGCCATAGAGAGCATTTGGGATACAGTACTAGTCAGACTAATCATTTCAAGATGGGATTTGGTGCCACAACACTGTAGTCCTGACAGATGCTACATTACCTGAGCTACCAATGCAGGTCAGGCGGCTTGGCTACAGGCTAAATCACACGTACAAAGCAAGACAAAGCATCTCTCTACCTGACAACATGTGAATTCAGTATGAATGTATACAGCTGTAGACATGTTAAGCAAAGCATTTATATACCTGTGGGGTTAATTTTCTGAAGATGATCCAATGCTCTGTGACAACTTGCACCATCACCATCTCTAGTCCATGACCCCATCTGATACAGAGCATTGGCCACTAGTCTCCAGGACAGTGCTGGATGAGAAGAGACGAGGGAGGAAATGACTGCCTGTTTGCGCTCACTGTGACTGGAATACTCTATTTGGATCCTCATCTTCTCAGAGTATGGTATGTTTACATATTGACCAAAGTCTCTCCACAAACCAGCATCCATACTATTGAGTACAGTTGAGAGGATGTGCAGAGTGAGATTTTGCTCTAGGAGAAACAGAGATGGAGAGATTGAATACACAACTATACACTACATCTACATAATATAGGAATGGCCCATCAAATATCTACAAAACAGAGTGAAATATGAGGTAACATTCCAGGCTGCCTATATGCACAATGCTATAGGAAGTGAGTGCCTAGTGTATGTGTGTGCAGTTTCAATTAGTGTCAACTAGTGTATGTGTGTGCAGTTTCAATTAGAGAAATGGATATTCATACTCTTATATTGAGAGAATGCAAACCACCACTCAATAACCACTGACCAGCTGGGGTGTATTTCAGGAAATCCTCTGCAGCCTGTAATGCTTTTATCTCCTCTCTGTAGTACAGTGCTCCTGCAACATGCTGCCAGGAGGCCATAGGTATAGTGTGTAGGTAGTAGAGCAGCAGTGCTTTTATCTTCTCCTCATCTGTCTGGTAGGCAGGATTGTCACGTATTGCAATACACGTAGCAGAAGGAACATCCAGGCCACCAATACGAAATCCCAGTTCATACCACATCATAACAAATATCATAACCAGACACAGGTTTTCAATATTGAGTGTGGGGTCTGCACAGGGAGTAGGAGATATGGCAATACAACAACCCATGTGAGGTACAAAAGCAAGGGCGGAGACAGCCACTCAAAAGTGGGGGGGCTCGGGGGGTTCATAATGTGGAGAAGCGAAGCGAGTTGTAAAAATCCTTCACATTGCGCATGCGCAGAAGTACGTAAACCTTAGAGCTCGATCGTTTGAAGATGCCAATTTCACGACTGAGTGTGCGCGTGCAAAAGGAGCGGGAGTGGGCCTGGGAACGAAGCTAATGCTCACAATAATAATATGTATCCGTGTTGCAAAAGTGGGGGGCTCAGCACCCTCACTATGAAAAGTGAGGGTGCCCGAGCGAGCCCCCCCCTGCCCCCCCTATTTCTCCGCCCCTGAAAAGTATTCTATATATGTCTATTCCCTATTTTGTAATGATACAAGACAGATGCTCTATCTACAGTCTGACTGATCATGAGCTACCGAGGCAGCTCAGCTTGCTGGGTTGAATCACACATACAAAGCAATACAACTCAAGGCAAAAACAACAAGTGAACTCTACCCTACTTCCCGTCTATCATAGAGTCAGTAGACTTTATATGCTAGGGATATCACCAACATGCTCATTAGCTCAAACAGCTCCAAATTCCCGAATGCTGCAGTTTCAAGCCTTTTTAGGCACAAAACCTGCTCTGCATGTGCTTCTATACACAGCTAGAGTGATGCCTCGGAAATTTTTTTAAAAAAACACAGTCAATTCTCCATCTTCTTCAAACACTGCGTTACTGATATCGAAAGTGGTGGAGTGACTGCCCCACCTAGGTCCGGCGGCCCTGCATTGGGGCAGACGCGGAGCCGGGGCGGCAGGGGCGGCAGGGGCGGCTAAGGCCGCCCCACCATTTGTGAGCCACGCCTCCACCAAAAATTAAAGCGAGCCACCGCACGTGTCTTTGCTGCCATGTAAATAGCTAGATACGAGTCACTCTGTACGAGTAACGTCTCTGTGTGTCCCGTTCGTGGCACAGTAATAGTCTTGGCGAGCGGAGCTACTTGCCGTGTACATACCGTAATGTTATACGCGATTCTAAGTTTACGTGCACGGACAAATTGGCCACAAGGTCGGCTCACTCCGCTCGCCAAAAACGCACCTAGTTATCTCCATTATAAACTTATCATCATTAAAATAGTACACCTAACTTAATGCATATTAAGGAGCCTCCCCATGTGTCAACCTCTTCCGGCGGCAGTGCAATGATAGTTAACACCCATGTCAGTCTCATCCCTACATCCTTCAATATTTGTATATACGCAGGTAGGAGCAGAAAAGTTATGAATGGACAATCATCCACTGAATGTTTCTGCAAATGGATCTTCTACCAGCTCCTCATGGAGCTAGTGCATGTATCAAACATGTAGGCCTGATGCTCTCTACAACTATGTAGAACAGGTACACACTTTTCATGCTAGACCACCAGTCTCTGCAATCTACAATACCTATGATAGGCTCTGCCAGATAACGTATGACATCTGCGGCCTTCTTCTCTTCTATCTTATCCAGAGCGACTATCAGACCTCTCCAAGAGGCCTCTGGATCTCGCTCCATCCAATATTGGATGAGTGACTTTCTCTGCTGAAGCACACTTGAAAACTGGGCATAAATTTCTCCTCGTTTTGAGTTAGGGACACAGAGACACTTCCCCAATAGATCAGTATCCTTCACCTCCTGAACTGCCCTCAGGACATTCATTGGAGTAAAGGCCACATCTATAGCAGATAGTATAACACACTGTACCATACCACAGTCAATTTTCATAATTCTCACTTTATAGTCCAATCATCACACAAACACATGCAAGAGACGAGACTAGCTATTTGTCTCACTAGCCAGACTAACAAACTTTGATCATGAAACTATGAGGTTTAATTTACTATATATGGCTATGATGCATACAATGTCCCACACTTACTTTTTTTCTCCTTGAACTTTGTAGCCATGCTAGATATGCACTTTTGATGTCTCTTTCACTACTGTCACTGATATCTGCTATATCTCTACTGCTATATCTTGTGTCTCTACTAGCTGTCAAGTTAGTGGTAGGGGGACTGTTTATTTACTTTGTGTAGCGCTAGGTGACTATAATTTTCATTATGATCTGGCATGTAGTGCTAGGTTTACATCTTTAAAATGAGAATCACATCTTTAAGATGAAATGCATATGGGAGGAAATGTAAGGCATGTAAAACACCTGGCTGGCATGAGTGGTGAGCTGTTTATTTTGGTAGTGAATATCACTAAGATGAGGTGGAAAGGAATGTATGATCAACCAATGTACAGCTCCTCTATCACCAATTTTAAGGCTACCATAAAACAGATGCAAATGTTTACTGGTATACACCTATATAGTATTACTGATGGTCTCTTGTGTCTATATAAACTGTCACTATCATAGAGTCGGTAGACTCTATATGTAGGGATGGCGCCGACACGCCCATTAAGCCTTAACAAAAGTAACGGCTCAGAACTCCCGAACGCGGATGTTTTAAGCCTTTTCAGACAAACTACATGCTCTGCGAGTGCTTCTATACACTATAATACTCTCAAAGTACGTAAAATATACAGCTACAGTGAATCTCGGAAATTTGTAAAAAACCCGGATTGTTCATCTTCTTTCTAATTCAGTTCAAACGGCCTACCGCGAAACTGGGGTTAGTAATCGGTCTAATTCTTTCACAAAAATCATTTATACTGGAGCGTACATGATCCTTGATGCACAAAATCTACATACCTTCTCCCTAAGCCGTCAAACTCCAGGTCTGCAACCTTACAAGTGTTAGTTTTAGACGCCATTTTCTTGTTTGCTCACGTGCCGAGCACGTGAAGTTAGTTTTGTGCACTAGTGATGCAGACTTTGTGTCCGTCGAGCTGCCGCTGTTTCGAGCGCTGTGTTGTCTTTTTTTGGCTACGTTGCTCCGTTTCTTTACTGTTGCAGGCAACTGGACCCGCTGTTGTACTCAGTAGGCAATATTCGTACAAGACATGATGTAGGAGTCACTGAAAATTGCTAGATATCCTGCTTATAGGTATGCAAGGGAGGTAGAACTCTGCACGGAAGTCAGTAGGTTTATATGTGTTGCTACACAACTAAAAAAACCAGTGAAACAAGTGTAAAAACATTTTCACTAAAATGTCGAAGGATGTAGGGATTGAAGTGGCAAAAAGTATAGAAACAAGGTCAAAGTACACCATGCATTCAGACAAAGGCAGGGGATGATAGCATGCAACAATCATAACATGCGTAACCCCATATCCCTACATCTGTAAATGCTCTTTGACGAACTACGCGTGACGTCATCAGTTTCCAATCCAGTCTGTGTCCCAAGATTGGGACACAGACATGCTATATACATCAATGTACTAAAAGGTTATAGGATTTTTTTTTATCAATGTACTAAAAGGTATGGTGATGTACATAGCATGTCATCAGTTTGACTGCACTTGCACTAGCACTTTGTCTACTTGAATCTGATCATGGATATTAGAGACACGTAACCAGGATTGGAAACTGATGACGTCACGCGTAGTTCGTCAATGACGCATGCGCGGCCAACCTCTGTTGTCAAGTTGTTGCCAAAATTAATATCTTGCAGAAAAAGGAGCCGTTCCGGGAGAGAAAAACTTGTGATTTTCTAGTTAGCAGGTAAAAGTATAAGGTTTCTGCCTACAAAATGGTTCTTTCATATGCATATTTTATACTTTGGCAAAAAGAGCTACTGGTACTCGGTGTGCCGTGCGGTGCAGCAGATTTGTGGTAGTTGAATTACCCACTTTCTCTTTTGGGTTCCTATAACTGACCAAATAAAAACCTTGGCAATACTCTGTTTAGATAAGACTATTGACACAGGGCTCATGCACTGGAATAAGTGGTTTTAATAGCCGTGACGGGCAGGTTGCGCTAGTATCGCCTGCTAATAATTCGAATGAATATAGTGACTTTGTGTACCTATTCTAGTATTAGTGACTACTCTACTGTAAAGTCCATTACTTTTAAGGAAAAGAAAGGTTTTCTTTACTGGAATGATGCTTTTAACTGAAGCTTAGCTAATTGAAGGTTGCTAAAATTTCGTACCAAATAAGCATATTATTACCTTCTCTCTGCAGAAATGCCACGAAATGTCCGATTTGTTCAAAGGAAAAACTATGAAAGAAATAGGTCTAGGAAACCTTCATTGAAGATATCCATCTCTCTCCAGAGTGACTGAAAGAAGAATGAGGATTTCAGGCAGCTTTCTCACACATCCATTGATATAGTGTGGCCTCTCCCCCGTACCCTCATTTCACCATCTCCATCTTCTCTTCTTCCCTCCCTTCCTCCTTCCCTCCCTCGCCCTCCCACCCCCACCCCCCTCCCTCCTCGCCCCCCCACCCCCACCCCCCTCCCTATCTCCGACAGGGCATGTTGGTATACTGTCTAATATTGTGCTTCAACTTCTTTCATCACAGGATTTGATGTGGCAGCTAAATCTTCCTACACTGGTGCTTGCATTGTGCCCATCCCCATGACCACTTGTTATGTGGTGTTGGAGGTTGTATCTCGGGCTGTAACTAAGACTGCAACAATCCAGAAGGGAATGCGCCTTTAAACTGCTGCTTGTCCTCGTATAATGTAGTTCTTCACATGTACATGCATGCATTGTCTCTCTGTAGTATACGTATCTGTTATTTCCTTCTCTGATACTGGTGAAGAGACTCAACAATCAGCTCCGGTTGCAAGTCGGAATCGCTTCTGCCCCTGGGAGCTCCGCTGCTCTCTTCATGTTGAGCGCAGTCCGCGATTTTCGATATTAGCTCCTAAACGAAGAGTGGTGCACAGTGGTGCATCCAGACTATTTAATGCACCTTGTGCTGTTCTATACTTTCCTACCAAAATAGACTACAAACTGCCCCTAGTTTTGCCAAAGGCAGTGCATTTGCTTTAACGGAAAAATACCGTGATGAGAACGATTGACTGAGTCAGCAAAAATGCCGGTCGCGTGATCTTGTCCGACCCCTAGGCCCTGTGTCTGCACGTAACGATCTGTACTACACACCGTTAACGAAGGCTGTACGCGTGACGTCATCAGTTTCCAATCCTGGTTACGTGTCTCTAATATCTATGATATGATTGGCACACGCACAAATTCCTCCGCATGACGTCATCCCTATCAAGCCCAAAGTCACCGGATGCAGAGTGACCAGACCTCTTCAAAGGCTCTTGAGGTTGACGAGTAGTCTCGTTCCCAGACGCCGCAAGGCAGGGTTGCCAGGATCATTAATAGGGGTGTACCTGACTCGCGTTAACTGGACGTCGGGAGTGCGGCAAGCATGTCGTTATATGGTAAGTTGGCATAATAAATTTGTGTCATTGGTCGATCGAGAGTCTATCAATAGTCAAGCCCGTAGCCTGATCCTGGAGTGGGGGGGTTCTTTATTCTCAGTAGGTGGACCCAGAGCAATGTGCGCAAAAAGTGCAGTGGCTAGGGGGGTCTGGGGGCATGCCCCCCCAGGAAATTTTTTTGAATTTTAGACGTTCTGAGATCGATTCTGTTGCTTTTTGGGACACTTTTCTATCACGGTAAGGCAAGTGTAATTGCAGTTGTAAAAAAGTCAACAGTTGCAAAGAATCAACAGTTGCCGTGTAATCGGATTCGCTGACGCTCATGCAGACTGGGCAACTGTGTACGAGGGTTGAAGCGACTCCGAGCCAGCCAAACCAGCTGCAGCGCCATCATTGCCTTTCTTTTTTGGCGGCAGGCATCGTTTCAGGCTCCACTGGGCTGCTCGTTTCCTCTCACTCTCTTTCTGCTCTCCGCGTCCCATGGCCCAGCGACGTTACCACGCCCACTCACTGGGCGGACCGCGGACCCTCGCCTGCGTGCGGGCGGTTCGTCCGAACCCCCCGAACCCCCCCCAGCCTACGGGCCTGAATAGTGGACTGGACTGGACTGGTAAACTCATTGAAATCGTTCGCAAACTTGTTCCCATGTATGAATTATGAATTCTAATAGTTAGAGGGATTTATAAATGCAAGAAGACAGTGACTTTTTTATGTTCTTGGATGAGGCACACTGTCGTTTTCAAGGGCGTCGGAAGGCTATTTGAAGTGTAGCGGCCAATGGTTGTGTGCGGCGCTGGTATAAGCAGTGCGGGGTGGGGGGGGGGGGGGTCCGGAGAGCTCAGGCTTTGTAACAGTGGCAGAGGGCCCAGGTAGGCAGAGAAGGCACCATCGAGCGCTAACAGTACAATCCCGGTAGTGCGTGTACGCGTATATGGGGCGGGGCACATATGCGTGCACAGCGCGGTGTGGCCGTCGGGCACACATTTTTATACACTTGCGCGCGCGTCGGAGACAGATCGTCTACTGAACGCGCTGCGCCTACAGCTGAGATGGATGAAAAAATTTTTGGTCTGATCAAAAAGTGGGGGCTCCGACGCCCTTGGTTTTAATACTTATAGGTACATGTTAACTAAGGCATGTGTCAACAGCCACTGTACCAGCACAAATATCAGCATGCTACATGTAGCTCTGATGCACCAAGATCATCACACAGACCTACATAACGTCAACACAGGCTTTTACTACTAGTCTCATGCGCCAGACCCTCTTGATCATGTCTGTCACGAACGAGACTATAGTAAGACTTAAAACTTTTGATAACATAAAATCACTGTCTTGCTCGGATCTAATCCTGTGAGTAATCTAAATTAACCCACGCTATCAGAATTTATGCCTGGTAACAAGTTTACAAACGATTTCAAGGAGTCCACCAGTCCAGACCACTGGTTCAGTCCAGCCAGTTTCTAGGTGAGATAGGGTTTCCGAACAATAGCTGACAAAATTGACAGAATGAGCTAAGAGATGAACATAAGCATCCTTGATCTGTAAACTTACCAAAATCCGTGAGAATTTCCCGTCCGAAAATCCCTTCTGTGCCTGCCCCCTGGAGTTACTTTCCAAGTGCTTTTCATATGTGGCATTCTGGGCACTCTGGCCTTTTCAAAACTGTTTTGAGCGTGGTTTTATGCACGTATGTTGGCTTATGGACTGCATCTAACAATTTTTATACACCGACCTTCCCTGGTACAGGCCTTGCTTTATCTGTCCCAGCCAACTGAGCTGCCTTGGTAGCTCAGTTGGTGTAGTATCTATCTGGAACACAGCGTGTCATGGGATCAAATCCTGTCTCAGAAATAAACTCAATTCAGTCACAGATTGCCTATAACCTATGGCTTTACTCTGTGTGCATGTACAAGTTAGTACATGTATATGCTTTGTATACACTATAAAATCAGTTTTGTCATAATAGCAAAATTGTTTGTTGCATGAGTTTCATCCCATACATACATCAGTTCATCATGTGATACTGCGATATTGTACTCCCTAGACAATGACTATTCCTTACATGTGTGAGTATTGATAAAGTAGTCTACTATTCCACAATGTCTCTACACACGTGACTGTTGGCCCAGGGATTACATACTCTTTACAGCATGCAGTGTTCATATGTGTCAAGTTAACAGTCAGATGTGTAGAATGATGAAGTACTGTCAACAGTCACACATGTAGGGATATAATTTAGTATATAGTACACTGTAAAAAATTAAAGGTGGTTTTAACCCTTCTGCGGTTGTTTGAGTTGCAAATTGAGTATACTATAGCTACAGCTGGCAAATGCTTTCGAGATAAACATAGAGCTATGAGCAACCTTGCTTCTGAAAACCACCATCCACTAATGATTTGAGGAACTCAACCACATGACAACTCAGGAATGTATGTAGTAATATAGCAATTCATCAAGTTTCCCTCTCAAAGGAACAGCAGTAAAACCTCAGTTGCATGTAGTGGCCTCAGTTGCATGAAAATAAAGCATTATACTGGCACTATATACATTCTCTGTTAATGAGGAGAAACTCAATAATGGCTAGGGGAAACATGATGAATTGCTATATTACTACATACATTCCTGAGTTGTCATATGTGGTTGAGTTCCTCAAATCACTAGTGGATGGTGGTTTTCAGAAGCCAGGTTGCTCATAGCTCTATGTTTATTTCAAAAGCATTTGCCAGCTGTAGCTATAGTATACTCAAGTTGTAACTCAAATAACCACAGAAGGGTTAAAACCACCTTTAATTTTTTACAGTGTACAGTTGATGTAGCTATATCACACAAACACACAGATAGACAGACAGAGAGAAAGTGCTGTCTGAACCATTCAACTACACATAGCAGCTTTAAAAGTGTGCATGAATATCTTAAACACTTGAGGAAGGCAAGTTGAACACTAAAGTTTAGACAAACTATATCCCTATGTGTGGCTGTAAACACAGTACTTCATCATTCTATGCAAGTGACTTTTAACTAGATACACATGTACACTGCATGCTATAAAGAGTATGTAATCCCTCGGCCAACGTTAACAGTCACGTGTGTAGAGACATTGTGGAATAGTAGACTGCTTTATCAATACTCACACATGTAAGGAATAGTCATTGTCTAGGTAGTACAATATCGCAGTATCACATGATGAACTGATGTACGTATGGGATGAAACTCATGCAACAAACAATTTTGCTATTATGACAAAACTGATTTTACAGTGTAGGTACATGTACATATTCTTTGACCTTATCCTTCAACTTCTGTGCCTTAGCAATAATTTGGTCTATGCTAGCACGTTGGATGCCTGCACATGTACAATATACTACCATCTTATTTTGGAGACTGACCAGTCCTGGAACATATGAAGTTCATGTTGTCGTTACCAAGGACTTAGAAGTCATCATCAAAGTAAGATTTTGCATGTTAACACTGGCAAGAGTTGTGCACAAGTAACATTGATTTATTGTTTTCATATACAATGTAGCATCTTGAATTAGAGTATGGAGGTTGGCATAAAATGTCACATTCCAAAGTTGAATTTGAACATGAAGAGATTGGTGTTAACATTCCAGAAGGTACACTGCAAAAAAGAGGTGGTTGTTTTGACCAGTGTGTGTGGTTACCTCAGTTACATTACATGACTATAACCTGTCTTGGTATGTAGAGCAAAATGGGTTGTTATTTTTAAATTAACCTTATTATGCCTCAGTTGTAACATAACAACCTCCCAAGAGATATGTGGGATATCTGTAAGGAATGCTTTCCTGTACCTCAAGTTACTACGATGTCCCTTGAGATAATGAACTCACAGAGGTAGTCAGGTACATAATCCCACTGTACTATACTTCTGTAGTAAAATGTAATGGAGGAGTAGCTTGCACTCATGTATGCACTCAGATAAAAAATTGTGCTCTACATACCAGGACAGGTTATAGTCATGTAATGCAACTGAGGTAACCAAACACACTGGTCAAAACAACCACCTCTTTTTTTTGCACATTGAATATAAAAACTGGTATGTATTATATATGTATCACTATAGGTGTGTGCAAATATGTAAAATATACAACAGCTTTCATGTACATGTACTGCAATATTTCCTACAGGTAAAGGTTATAGGATATCTCCAAATGGATGGAAAATAACTGCAATGAAAAAACCAGCAAAGGTATTGAGATAGTACACTATCTTTGCACAAATGTAGCTTTATAATCTGTAAATATTTTCTACACATGTATTTGCTATGTCTTCACACTTGGCTTGGTAATGCCACATGTTTTGTGGGACTTTCCCTTAGTCAGAACTTATGTGGGAGTAATATTAAAACCAGCGGAAATCCTAAGTGTGTGCATTTTCTAAAATTGTTGACTCACTTTAGATTACAAAGAGCTCAGTAACTAGGTATGGACCGGGAAAGTGTGTTTCTAACATTCATCTTCAAGTAAAGTGTGACCAGAAGAGTCCGGTACACGAATATGTGACTCTAGCACTGACTGGAACCAAAAAACCAGTGTCTTTCATCATTGACTGTGACCCACCATCCACACCAAGTACGTATGTCTAGCGAATTGTTTTTTAAACAAATGCATGTGTTTTTAACAAGCATCGTTAACATCCCTGTATGTAAAACTACGTGTTACAAGATAACATGAATGGGCTTTAGTACACATAAGTTCATTTCCAATGCGATTTTATTCAGTAATAGCCTACTCATTGTGTGTAATTGTTGCCCTATGTATTGCTACCTAGAATGTTAGATGCACTACATGTGTAGTCAGAGATTATATACTTATCCAGACACACAGCCCACTCTACGGCAGCTTACTTACATGGTGGCTCCCTCTGGGACAGAATTGAGAATCATCGAAAACATTGCAGCCAAGTGGAAAGAAGTTGGGATCCTCTTCGACTTTGACCCCACCGGAAACACCATTGATGAAATTGATGCACACCATGATATTGATGAACACCGTATAGGGCATCCGTCAAGGTCTATAGCATGTTGTACCGATATGATGAAGAAGTGGCTGAGAGGGAAGGGGAGACAGCCAGCCACCTGGGCCACTCTAATGGAGGTTCTGAGGAATGCTGAGTTAAATCTTACCGCTAATGAGGTGGAAATGGCAATAGAGAGTGGAGGGGAAGGAAAGGAGGAGGAGGAGGAGGAGGAGGAGGAGGAGGAGGAGGAGGAGGAGGAGGAGGAGGAGACAGTTCTTGAAGGGTATAATCCCTCTAAGAAGACAGAAGATTTACCTCTTCCCATCACTGGTGTGTGTGTGTGTGTGTGTGTGTGTGTGTGTGTGTGTGTGTGTTTGTGTGTGTGTGTGTGTGTGTACATGAATGTTTCAGTTCCCACAACACAATTCCCACTACACTAGTACACTACATATTTAGGAATTGTTCAGTTATACACTATAGCTACATATATGGGGGACAAAAAATTAATTCCCACTATATACACTGTAGTATGGATCTGACTATTCACACACACTTTCAAGGGCTGAATAGTCTGATCATATACTATAGTGACATAGCAATTTCTAAAGTGCACAATATAATATATCAAGCATGTAATTCAAATCGAAGCACAGCATCGACAAGTGTAGTAGCTACTACATGTCTACTTATGCATGCGTACCATCTTACCTTTTAGGCTCACATTCATATATAGTTTCTACAGGATACATATTCTTTTGAATATGTATTCTGTGAGTATACTGATTTGTCTTATGGTCTTATTGTCGTCATTTCAGAAGGCCATGAATTGCATACAGAATTGATGTACAGTGGAGAAGAGGTAACCTTTCAGTGTGAAGAGCATGGAATTTTCATGCACTTTCCAGAAAGTGACACCAAAACAAAAATCACCACCACCGTATCATCCCTCAATATTTCCAGCGATGATTGCATGCTACCTGATGGTGCTGAATTAGTCAGTGCAGTGTACCAAATTCATGCCAGTGAAGCATTACCAAGTCCAGTTGATGTAAAAATCCAACACTGTGTTCATCTCTCAAATCATGATGAAGCACTTTCAATGAGGTTTGTTCATTCTAACTCGGAACAGGGTCCACCATATCACTTCACAGTTGTCAATGGAGGCCAATTTGAGCCAAACAAACGTTATGGCAAGATCAAGCTGTCTAGCTTTTGTAACATTGCTTTAGTATTTTTTAAACGTCTGTTCAAAACTCGTGTTATATGCGCTACCAACTTATTTTGGAGACAGCCCAGTCCTGAGAAGTATGAAGTTCATGTTGTGGTTACCGAAGACTTAGAAAACACCATTACAGTACGTAGGTTTCTTTATTACATGTATCTTTCAGGAATTTACAGAAGTAACTTTTTCCTTATACATGTAGCATCTTAGATCTGAGTACAAAGGTTGGGGTAAAATGTCACATCCAGAAGTTGAATTTGAGCATAAAGAGATTGGTGTTGATATTCCAGAAGGTATGTGTGTAAATACAACTCATTGACAAATATATGTAAAATTACATGACAGTCTATCTTTCTTACAGATGAAGGTTATAGGATATCTCCAAAAGGATGGAAAATAACTGCAATGAAAAAACCAGCAAAGGTATAAGTATTGAGGTAGAAAACAACCTTCACACATGAATGAGGATCTTACAGTGAACTTTACAGTCGGAGACACATCCACATGTTTGTATGCCCATCAGAATCCATTTGTTAATCATACCTGGGAGTTTCCCATAGCCAGAACTATTAACACATTTAATCCCATCCTCTTTAGATTACAAAGAGCTCAGTAACTAGGTATGGACCTGGAAAGTCTGTTCCTCACATTCATCTTCAAGTAATGTGTGACCAGAAGAGGCCAGTACATGAATATGTGACTGTGGCACTGACTGGAACAAAAGAACCAGTGTCCTACGTCATTGACTGTCACCCACCATCCACCCCAAGTATGTCTAGCTAATGTTTATACAGAAATGCACGCATTTCTAACAAGTATAATGATCTATACTTTGGGGGATGCAATACAATATGGACACGTGTATTCACTGCAAAAAATGGGTGGTTGTTTTAAACATTAAGGTGTGGTTACCTCAGTTGCAACATAGCTATTTTTGTAACTGCAACCTCCCAAGAGGTATAGGATATCCATAAGGAATGATGTCTGTGTATCTCATGTGACAATGATACTCCTTGTCCCTTACCTCACAAGGAAAATCACCTATACACAGCCCTTGTAACTATACTTCTGTAATGGAAGAGTAGCTCCAATTCATGTATGCAATCAGATAAATTGATGTTTACATATCTTTTGAATACCAAGACCGTTTATAGTCATGTAATGCAACTGAGATAACCGCACACACTGGTCAAAACAACCACCTATTTTTTGCAATGTTCAGAGATGATGTGTTCGCCTGTTTACTGTTTCTGTCTCCCAGTTGTGACCATCCCACGTGGCTCTCTAGACACTCCAATTGCTTATCAAGAACTTGCCATAATAGCCAGGGACTATTTGGTGAGTTGGGAGGAGTTATCGCCACATCTGGAACTGACTGTTCAGCAAGAACAAAGCATTCAACGGACATTCCGGAAGTACGAAGATCAAAAACGTGAAGCTCTTCGCATGTGGAAGAGAAACAAGGGAAGAGGGGCCACCTACCACACATTAATCACAGCTGCCGAAACCATACCCAATATGCAGTTAGCAGATAATGTGAGAGCTCTGTTACAAAACACTTCAACAGGTGTGTAAATTCAGAGGATTAGTGTGTCATCAGAGAGTCTGTACACTCTCTATGTAGAGATGGTGCCCACACACCCATTAACCTTAACATATAAAATGGCCCAGAACTCCCAAACATGGCAGTTTTTTACACCAAAACGACTCCTTTCACTTGCATGCGTGATCCTTGATCAAGAGAATCTTTGAAAATTCACACACGCACCAACTACAATAACCCTCCCGTGCATGCGCGAAGGTTAATGAAACAAGGGTTTAAAATGTTGAACGATGTAGGGATGGAAGTGCCAAAAGTGTAGAAACAAGAAAGCATCCGTGCAGCAAAACGAGATGATTGCATGCAACGATATAACATGCGTAACCCTGTTTTGCATGCCATCCCCTGTTTTGCTGCATTGATGTTTCCTTGTTTCTATATACACTTTTAGTACTTTCATCCCTTCAACATTAATTTACAGTTGTCAGATCATCTCTAACAGACACACCAGAGGAGGGTGGACTACGACACAGACCGAGGACACAGACCTCCACGCCAGTATTACCGCGTAAATTGACATATGGTGAGGACTAAGGGACAAATAGAAGGTGGATATATAGGCTGGTATTTGTTTTTGATTTGCAGGAGACTCCAGCAGTGAATTGTTGACCCCTCGAAGACTGCTTTTCTTCACCCTGATTGCCTTATTAATTTTAATTATCTATTTTACTTACTTTTCCTGATTTTAATTATGTCTTGGAGAAACACTCAGTAGCAACATTATAGTTCATGTGTATGTGTATGGAGGTAAAATGTAATGTACTTGGAAAGTGTGTAATCTCATGCAATTTTGTAGCAGAACACATTCTTCACTTGATGTAAACACAATATACGGGATACATAGTGTGCACAAAATATGCCTCACAGAGCTACTCATGGGCCGCTTGAACCATCCTCTTCACACAGTCCTTGCAGGCATATATATGTATGTGACTCTGTATTACACACATGCTTTGATGCCCTGTGCTAAGGTGCTCAGCAATCAATGCACAGGAAATCATTGCATATATATCTTATCATTCCTTCGAACTTCATCTTCAACATAATAAAATGATCACTACCAATGTGTGAAAAGTGCACGCGCTACTGAAATGTGTGTAATGGGAAGTATACGGAAGATTTGTGGGCAAAAGACGGAGACTAAAGAGAAAGAAGCTTGCTGCCCTACGTTGTCCATGTAGTGTTTAGCCTACTTAACGTAGCCTTTTTAAGAGCTTTAGAAAGCTCTGCCGTCGAAAAGTTGCGCAGAATACTACTGCAATATCGCTGTAGGATGCCATAGGTAAGCAATAACTTTTGAATGAAATGGTTTCAGAGAAAAACCCACATTTTTTGACCTCCGTTAACCGCTGAGTACGTGACAGTATTTTCAGGACAAACAGATGCTCCAGAGGTGAGATGTGACTTAACAGACACACACACACACACACACACACACACACACACACACACACACACACACACACACACACACACACACAACTACTGCAACCCTCCTGTGCATGCGTGCTGAGGGTTATTAAAGCATCTCACTACCACACTCATAAAGTTGGTAATGACAGATGGTACACTACCTACATACCTTACATTCTTTCCCATATGTATCTCATCATTAAAAGTGTGAATAAATATAGTCTCCTAGCACTACAGTACATGGGATAAACAAACAGTCCCTCTATCACTGGTTCTAAAGTCAATCCAATGCCTTAGATGACCTATACAGTTAACATTTTGCAGTGTGAGGTCTTTGGCAAAGTGTGAGAACTGGTACTTGCATGTGAGCTATATAGTAGATGTTCTGTGACATAGTCATGTGGGTAACCCTCTAAGGTGTTCAGGTTGTCCTGATAATATGCATCTAGTGGAGACAGCAGCGATGTCAACACTACAGCAGTGACACTATATAGGCCAGTGTCCTGATAACAAGGTGTCCTGATTCCAGGTAGATGGCTAGATGCTGTCCGGTCGTATCAGGTGTCTTTATGTCAAGGTAGATTCTTACATGTACACATTTGACTTCTAATGACTACCACATACACTATACCACTGTAGGTCAGTTCCTGAGACGTGATGTGGGGATCAATGTGAAGTCAGGACAACTAAACCTTGGTACAGACCAGGACCCAATTTCTGTGTCCCCAGCCCCAGTATGGGACAGTGTTCAGGACAAGGGCTATCAGGACAAGCAGTGCTGGTACCCCATTGATCAGGACAACCTGAACATCTTAGAGGGCCATCCATATGACTATGTCACAGAACATCTACTATCTCACAAGTATCAGTTCTCACAGTTTGATCCAAAGACTCCTCTCTAGACTCCACCCCCTTATCTACTCACCTACCATATATGTGATCACAGCTCCCATCAAAATCCTCTTGGCCACTGTAAAGTCTGTGTTTATAAGTCCCCAATTGTGTTCTTTGTATTGTGTTGGTCATGTACAAATCTATTTAACTGGCAGTACAGAAGAGTTATCTTACTCTTATATATTTTGGTAGATACACAGGAAAATCATTCCTTAGCACCACTACCAGATAACATACGTTATATTCCTTTTCCCATATTACATCTCATCATTAAAGATGCGAATAATATTGTCACCTAGTACTACATGAGATAAACGAACAGTCTCTCTACCGCCCACATCCAGTGCCTTATTGTGCAACTGAAATGAATATAAATTGTCAAGTCTGGAGAAGGTGTGGTCACTAAGAACACTGTCTAGGATCATCGGCTCCCTTGGATTTAACTATGTGACGTGTATATATGGGAGCTTGAGGAGTCCTCTGGACATCAAATAGCTAACAGACGGAGGGAGGGAGAGAGGGAGGGAGGGAGGGAGTTGAGGAAGAGAGGGAGGGAGGGAAAGTATTGAGTTGTATTTTATTTAAATGGTGTGTTCTGCATATGTTGTGTGTATATAGTACTGCCTAATAATTATTGTATAGCTTTATTTTTCCTCTTTGTACAGATTAATTGGGGCGAGCGTGAGCGAGCCCCTACATTCATGATGTCAATGGCTCTTGTGTCAGTCTCTCCATCTGTCTGTTCGACCACCTACGTCCTCCTGTTTGCGCATGCGCGAAATCACCTGACTTGTATGGAACGTCGACGAGGTTTATTGCCGAGCGCATTAGCGCGAGGCAGCTAATCCGGGTCCACATCTCGGCCAATGCGTATATAGTACGTACGTGGTGTCACGCTTCATTAGTCATGCTCAATTTCCCTAGAGTACGTAATTGTATATACAAGCAGGAAATTTTCTCTATATGCGCATGCGCATTCCTAGTCATGTATATGTTGAAGATGAGGTGCAAAGCTTTTCCCGTGCATTAACTAGAGCTACCAAGATATCTTTTCTACTACTGATTTTAATAGAATGGATGCAACTAAGATGACCATAAATATTGCACTCTAGCTAGACTCCACCTACTCAATCTGTATTCTGTCCAGAACAGTACGTATATAGAGAGCTCTCATCCATTCTTGGCCTGTGTCAATTTCCCTCTAGCTCTCAATCTGTCTTGTGTGTATATATCAAAAGTCCAGTGTCCACATGAACAACTACTATACCTTTATCAAGCTTAAGGACTTGCTCACGTGATATATATATTTACCTATTCTCCTAATTGCTGAGCGCCTTAGCGCAGGATATCTAATTCTGCACATCACCATTGTGTACACACAAAAATACACCACACACACACACACACACACACACACACACACACACACACACACACATGATGGGATGTGGTAAATCTTCTGTCTTCTTAGCGGGATTATCCTTCAACAACTGTCTCCTCCTCCTTTCCTTCCCCTCCACCTTCTATTGCCATTGCCACCTCATTAGCGAGAAGAGTGAACTCAGCATTCCTCAGAACCTCCACTAGAGTGGCCCAGGTGGCTGGCTGTCTCCCCATCCCTCTCAGCCACAGCTTCATCATATCAGTACAACATGCCATATGTCTTGATGGATGCCCTACATGGTGTTCATCAATATCATGGTGTACATCAATTAGATCAATGGTGTATCCAGTGGGGTCAAAGTTGAAGAGGATCCCAACTTCTTTCCACTTGTCTGTAATGTTTTTGATGATTCTCAATTCTGTCCCAGAGGGAGCCACCATGTAAGTGAGCTGCTGTAGAGTGGGCTGTGTGTCTGGATAAGAACATAATCTCTGACTACACATGTAGTGCATGTAACATTCTAGGTAGCAATACATAGGGCAAAATTACACACAATGAGAAGGCTATTATTGTATAAAATCACATTGGAAATGAAGTTATGTGTACTAAAGCCCATTCATTATCTTGTAACACGTAGTTTTACATACAGGGATGTTAACGATGCTCGTTAGAAACGCATGCATTTGTGACTTACTTAGTGTGGATGGTGGGTCACAGTCAATGATGAAAGACACTGGTTCTTTTGTTCCAGTCAGTGCCACAGTCACATATTCGTGTACTGGCCTCTTCTGGTCACACATTATTTGAAGATGAATGTGAGGAACACACTTTCCAGGTCCATACCTACTCACAGAGCTCTTTGTAATCTAAATAGGTCCACAATTTTAGAAAATGCACACACTTAGGATTTCCGTTTTTTTTTAAATATTACTTCCACTTAATAAGTTCTGGCTAAGGGAAAGTCCCACAAAACATGTGGCATTATCAAGCCAAGTATGAAGACATAGCAAATACATGTGTAGAAAATTTTTACAGACTATAAAGCTACAATTGTGCAAAGATACTATCTCAATACCTTTGCTGGTTTTTTCATTGCAGTTATTTTCCATCCATTTGGAGATATCCTATAACCTTCATCTGTAGGAAATATTGCAGTATATGTACATGGACAGAGGCAGAGAACCTGGGGGGCAGGGGGGGCTTGAGCCCCCCCACTTTTTGATAAGGGGGGACTGAGCCCCCCCAAAATTGGAGGTTGTCACTACTAATAGTCTATGCCGGATATAATCAGAATGAATCTATATAATAATAACCCCACCCCCAACTTCATGAACGCCGAGCCCCCCCACTTTTGACATGCTGTCTCTGCCTCTGATGGAAGCTGTTGCATATTTTACATATTTGCACACAAAGTGATACATACCTAGCTTAATACATTGTATTCACTAACACATGTATATGTACCTTCTGGAATGTCAACACCAATCTTTTCATGTTCAAATTCAACATTGGGATGTGACATTTTACCCCAACCTTCGTACTCTAATTCAAGATGCTACATAAACAATAAATCAATGTCACTTGTGCACAATTCTTGGCAGTGTTAACATGCAAAATCTTACTTCGATGATGACTTCTAAGTCCTTGGTAATGACAACATGAACTTCATATTTTCCAGGACTGGTCAGTCTCCAAAATATGATGGTAGTATATTGTACATGGGCAGGCATCCAACGTCCCAGCATAGACCTAATTATTGCTAAGGCACAGAAGTCAAAGGATAAGGTCAAAGAATATCTACATGTACCTATACAAAGCATATACATGTATTTGTATATGCACACAGAGTAAAGCATGGGTTATAGGCAATCTGACTGAATTGAGTTACTTCAAAGAATGCTGAGACGAACCCATGACATGCTGTGTAGATGAGATGCTACACCAACTGAGCTACCAAGGCAGCTCAGTTGGCTGGGACAAATAAAGCAAGGCCTGTACCAGGGAAGGTCGGTGTATAAAGATTGCTAGATGCAGTCCGTAAGCCAACATACATACATAAAACCACGCTCAGAAAGCAGTTCCGAAAAGGCCAGAGTGCCCAGCACGCCACATGCACTTGGAAAGTAACTCCAGGGGGCAGCACAGAAAGGGTTTTAAGACGGGAGGGGTTTCTGAACCGTTTTCTCGCGAATTTTGGTAAGCTTACAGGGATGCTTACTTGGCTTGTTCATCTCTTAGCTCATTCTGTCAATTTTGATTTGCAATTGTCAGCTATTGTTCGGAAACCCAGTCTCGTCTAGAACCGTACCCCTACAGATAGAATCTCGATCGACCAATGACACAATGCCAACTTACAGTATGATGCCATGCTTGTCACACTCTCGACGTCCAGTTAACGCGCACCCTATTAATAGTCCTGGCAACCCCCACCTTGCGGGGTCTGCGGTCGAGATGCCGTCATGCGGAGGGATTCCTGAATATTGGCGGGGCCTATGATGTGGTATACACAATTCCTTTATACTAACCTCATGATGCATTGCTGACCTTTTCTCAGTGACCCTCTCCCGCCTTTGAGAGGGTCTGGCTGGCGAGACTAGGTTGTAGGTGTACGAGTATCATATTGTACCCAGAACGGTTTACTTTTCATGCATCGAATTATATTAACGCTTGTTTTCATGCCATAACTCTTTAACGCAGTAGTTTCAGGAAAAAACCCTCGCTGCGCATGCGTGCCAAGGGTTAATAAAAGCAAACTAACAAGATGCATGATGACAATGCAGTACATAAAATAGTCAGACGATTGGTTCCCACATCCTAGGTATGTTGTGATTCTTTATAAAATCTCGCATATCCTCCTTCCCCTCCTCCCTATTGGCACTGAAGAAAGGGAAAATTACATGGTCGAGTGCAGAATTCTATGCTCCATTAGTTGGTTGGAGCATAGAATACTGCACTCAACCATGTAATTTTCTAACATATCATGTATGCAGTTACTAAGTTATTGGCTGTGCTAGCACCATTACTTACATCCTGCACATCTTTACACTGCCATATTATAGAAATATACACCCTTGCAACTTAGGTAATGAAAGCAGTGAAGTGCAAAGCCTTGGTGCAACTCACTCCGGTACGAATTACAGTGAACATTTTATGTGTGTGCACATTATATGTAGCTACATATATATAAACACATGAATTGGGAGTTGGAAGGTATGACTGCAACAGAGCAGAAACCCTTAGTCTTGTTTGCTAAGAGCAGGCAGAATACTTATCACTTAGTCTGATCAACTATTGTTGGAGGGTGGTGTGTGGCTAGAAGAGAACCCTACATACGTTGTATAAGCTCATTACCTTGCACTAAAATTGGAATGAAATCTGTAACAGAAGTCTCTGCTGGCTCAGCAGCTCTAGTCTTTGAATGCTGAATTCTACGTGGCTATTGGTATGCATATGATCACTAATGTAAACCAGAATGGCCAACACGTAAACCTGGTTTTACATGCAATTCTGAAACACCCTAGCTCCTTCTGCAGCTATTTAAAGACACGTGCTTTCTTGTTCTTGCACACGGCTCTGCAAGCCCGGTGTTCTTCAGATGTAAATAGGCTTAAAGTCTAAGCCCACCTGCAATGCTAATTTAATTGTCATAATTTACACACCTGTTGAAGTATTTTGTAACTGTTTCTTCAGCAAAGCTCTCACATCATCTGCTAACTGCATATTGGATATGGTTTCTGCAGCTGTGATGAGTGTGTGGTAGGTGGCCGCATTGCCTTCGTTTCTCTTCCACATACGAAGTACATCACGTTTTTGATCTTCGTACTCCCTGGATGTCTGTCGAATGCTTTGTTCTTGCTGAACAGTCAGTTCCAGATGTGGTGCTAGCTCCTCCCACTTCACCAGGTGATCCCTGGCTATTATGGCAATGTCTTGATCAGTAACTGGAGTGTCCAGTAAGTCACGTGGGATGGCCACAACTGGGGAGACAGAATAAGATGATAAAAATGCAAACATATCATCTCTGACTGCACATTACTGCATCTAACAATGAAAGCACTAAAGTACAAACTCTTGGCATGTTAAAACTCAAAAGCCAAGAGAATAGTGCAGTGTGTTATAAAAAGCTTAATGGATATTGTGTGCATCCATATAACTCTGCCTCTCATGGAAAATAGCATATACTGGCGTAGCCACAGAGAAGGCTCGCTGTACTACACTAACTCGTATTTCAGGTAGCATTTAGCACCCAGTTAGGCTTTTGATACTAATGCTTCATGAAAGGGTGTTGAACACAACACCGGGGAACATGTATTGACAAATCATAAGGATGAGCTTACCAGACTGAGATTGTTTTTCACCAAACCACATGGCATATTTTTCTTGAGGTTCTCCCTTCCATTGCTTCCTTGAGCAGAGAAGATACTCTTTAGAACATACTTCCCCAAGAGAAGCTGTATGGGGTCGAGATACTTTTTGGCAGGGGCACAAGACTGCTGGTGATACTTCAATCTCTGAGTCAGTGATGTAAGATACCGTTCTGATGGCTCCGAAGACTTCCTCACGAACCTTGCGAAGGTGAAGACAATCTACATCTTCGTCAACATAAACCTCAATATGATCTGCTGTGTCGACAAGTACCACCTTGAGGTAAAGTGTAGGGCAAAAGAGCGAGGCAATATTACAATAAAGGCATTCTGGTGAGTCGTCATCTGTACTGTTGACCGACCAATTATAACAGGAGAGAAGACATGAGATGATGCTACCAAAACAACCAAGGGGAACACAGTCATCACTGAACTTCACAACTAATGGTACCATCTTAGAAGTTGATGGGATATACTGGCGAAGTAACTCATCAGGAATGGCTGGCAACAAGCACATCATCAGATATTTACTGTTCTCGCTATCAGGCATGTGTTGTGCTGATTTTGTGCTTGGCTCACTCCATTTCTTATGACTCAGTGGGGCTACTGTAAAGGTGTGGCAGGAAAGCTCGATTGCCTGACGAGGTCCATACAGGCCAGGAACAAAGCAAGCGGAGAACTCATCAAAACCTAGCATTTCTTCTGTGATGACACCATTTTTCAGAGAATCTGCAATACTGGCAAGAAAACCACGAGCATGTCCATCACTTATTTTGTAGCTAAAAAGGACAACTGCATTGACAAAATCAAGTGGAATTTGGGGCCTAACAAAGACAAGATTAGGAAGCACTTCTCTAAAGTAGAGGAAGGTGTTGTTGCGGTGAAAGAAGACAAGAGCAGCTTGCACCACTTCATTTTTCATCTTCAGCCTGGCTCCAACATCTAGGCACTCCTTCAAACTCAGAACACCCCTCCCCTCCTCCTTAGCATATTTGAGGAGGTCTTGCTCATACATAAAGAAGGAGCCTGGAATATCAATGACATTTCCCAAAGCATGTGCTTTGTCACCAATCTTTGATCTAATCATCTCAAGTGCCTCTTCATCATCACCATCTGGATCTTTCAAATTGAGAACGAAGGCAATTTGGTCTGCAGAGCACGTAATGAGCTTATCTCTGTAGGTTGGAAGCAAGGACTCCCTCAGTTCTCGGTTGAGAGCATCTATTCGAGTCTTCAAGTCAGCTTTCACACAATCTCGATGTGTTGCCACTACAAGGATTTGAAAGAAGCTGCCTTTCTTGTATGAGGACCTTTTTACCTGCAAAGTGGCAGCGAGCTTCCTGATCATCTCTCGAGTGCTGTACCGTGATGGCATTTTTCGCTCATAGGCCACGCCTTTCACATGGAAGCGTACAGGAGGGTGCTCATCAAGACCATACAGCAGGTTTACTACCAACACCGCAAGGTTGGCATTGTGGATAAGGCATGGCATCCTTTCCATGAACTCTGGCTGGCCTCCTGTGTCGATCATGTGAATTAGCTCCAGTACCATTTCTTTCTTAGAGGTATTTGCTTCTTGAACAAGCCTAACCATAGCTTGGCTAGTATGGCTCTTAGGCAAAGACTGAAATTGGGAATGAGAAGGCAAGGAGGGCCGATTGCTTATTGTTACCTCAGATGTATCCCTACCGAGAAGATCGCTAGCAAGGGAGACCACATTAGCCTTAGTCATTCCTGCTTGGATAAGAGGAGCAAGGAACTCAAGGATATCTTTATCGGAGAGAAGCTTGAAGGACACATTACCAACATGATGGAATAGACCTCGTTCTGACTTCTCAGCGATGCCTGTGCTAGTGTAGAGGTCTGGTGGGTCTTTACCAAACAGGCGGCTCAAGAGACAGGTCTTGCCAGAGCCAGTGAGACCTGTTAGAGTAGACACAATATCCCTTTGTTTCAGACTGCCCTCCCCCAGTGCCTCATCAATGAGCTGTTGGGCCATCTCATCACTAATAACTGTTGAAGTGAAGGGGGGGGGGGCGAAAGAAGTGGAAAATTCAAATTCTGTACATACAAAGCCCTTGAAAGAGGAATAAGGGCAGGTCAAAACACACAGAGGACAATGTCTGATATTTTCTACACATACTGTAGACCAGTAATGTGAGCTATTATTGGATCTTGGGATTCTTGAGGGAGGGGGCACAAAGTTATTATCACATGTTTATATGCACACATGGTATGCGCACATGGCAAAACTCCTCTGCTTGTACCCTAATGTACCATGCGAAAAGGTAAGTATGGCAGACAGCCATACTTACCTTTGCAAATGAATTAATGAACTTGTGGCACAGTCTCTGAGAACTGATAGTTAACTGTTTAGTCTGTGGTGCATTGTATACCTCATTACCCCTACAGTGCGTATTTCATGTATGTACAGAATTCTGTTACTTGGCCAGGCTTACTCCATGGGCAAGATTACTTAAGAGGATTGAGGGAAGGGGACATGTGCCCACCCAAAATCCCCCCCCCCCCCAAATAAAATGGCCTTTACCTCCATGTGTTGACACCAGTTGTTCCATCTCATCAGCGAGAACATTGAATTCAGCATTCCTCAGAACATTCACTAGAGTGGCCCAGGTAGCTGGCTGTCTCCCGTTCCCTCTCAGCCACATACGCATCATATCGGTACAACATAACAGAGGTTTTGACGAGTTACGTGAATTAATTAGATCAATGGTGTATCCAGTGGGGTCAAAGTTGAAGTGTATCCCAACTATTTCCCACTTGGCTGCAATGTTTCGAATGATCCTCACTCTTTTCCCAGAGGGAGCAACCATGTAAACGAGCTGCATTAGAGTGGGCTGTGTGTCTGGAGGAGATATGGGAAGTAAAATACACATCATCTCCAACAACACATGTACTACACATAATCTTTGCTTTGTTTATAGCCTGGGCACCACTGTTGGTGCATGCACACTAATTGCCATAATGCTAGCATGTACATGTATATACACAGCAAAAAGGAACTCTTTACATGTTGTATGTCACAGGTGTATTTGCAGGGCCCATCAAATACACCTGTGACATGCAAAGTATTTGGTAGTAGTTTGAAATCAGTGTTTTAGCTACTTTTCTGTGGTTTCACGCTTCCAATCATATAGAGTGTGGGAGTTGCACAGAGGTATATTAACACACTTCAATGGTGAAAAGTAGCCTAGATATTACTCTAAGCGACTGCTATCTCAATTGAATGTATTGTCACTATGTGGGTATAACTGAATATGTAGACTGCCATACTGATAAAACAAGTAGTGTGACTGTACTTTAGGTGAGGGGCAGTGATCTGTCAGCCAGCATTCCAACTTACAGCTAGTGGATAGGCTCTAGAGCACCAGCGAATACACTCACCTGATTGACACGCACCAATAACAAACATAGAACTTTAAGTTATGTATGCATTGTAGAGCCACCAACAGTGTGCAAGGTATATTCAGTGTACACAGAACACGCACACTGAACCACTCAATGTACACACGCAAACCGTTCGTCTCGCTAGCCAGATCTTGACCCTGCCCGGAAACCTCGATCACGAAACCGAGATAATACATGGACTAACGCACTAACCTAGTCCAGCCATGCCTGCCACACCTTTAACGCTGTCTTGATGGCGACGTCTACGGCAAGGTTGTAAACGTCTGGTCATGTCCGTATACTAACATAATGGTTTGGTAACTTCCGTACATTTCCGTATACTAGGCCTATGCATCCGCTGAAGTTGAAATCACATCTGATTGGCCTTGGCCTCGCCCCTAGGCTCTGGCTGACACACACACAAGTCACATGACATTAACCATGCACCTTCAATTTTTAATTTGACCCAATATTTTGTGTTTACCCTATTACTTTCTCCCTTTGGCTCTGGGCACGTGTTTTCGATAATAAATTACTTGCTTTGACATTGAGGAACATGAACTGAAGTAAAATGCATAGCTGGCAAGGGAATTCTAGTAACACATGCATGAGCAATTTTGGTGTACATGTAGTTTCAGAGTGGGCCAGATACAGTGGCTGTATAGTGACGGAGTTCCTTGTGGTGGCTTTAATTAGAGAGGCCACCTTGGGTCCCAATAAGGTGTCTGGTCTCTTGAGTGCAGCATGTAGTGTGACAGGAATGGAGAGACAGCTGAGGGAGGGAGGGAGGGAGGGAGGGTTAGAGAAGGAAGGGGGAGGGAGGGAGAGAGGGAGGGAGGGAGGGTTAGAGAAGGAAGGGGGAGGGAGGGAGGGTTAGAGAAGGAAGGGGGAGGGAGGGAGAGAAATGGTGTGGAGGAGAAAACAGAGAGAAAAGCGAGGATGAAAGAGACAAAGAAATTTCTGAGCTATCACTGTAAAAATACTATTAAACATTTTATGGTCATCAGAGATGTTTATAGTTCCAGCTCATGCACAGGAAAAATCATTCATTCCTTCACACCTCATCTTCAACATATGAATGTTGTAGTCACTACAAGATAAACGTATCTTACATTCCTTCCCATATGCATCTCATCACAGTATAGTACTACGTGAGATAAACAAACAGGGGACTGTTTTCCCTCTACCACCCACTGTAAAGTCCATCCAATACAACAGAAATGACCATAATTCGGCAGACATTGCATATAGTTTGGATGTTTGGGATTTCATATGCCACAGATCAGAAAGCATTACTGTAGTCAGACATCATATATTTGTGTGTAACTGGACACATACACTTCTAGTGCTATTGCTAGTGAATGAATATTGTGTTCAATAAGTATATACATGTGAACTGGTGCATTTACCGTGAGACAATGGATGACAGGTCTTTACTGACAATCCGAGCCACACCCACTTTCAGTGTGACAGTGAGTGGATCAATTGAGAAGTCGACTGCACAACACATGATAGGAGTCACAGGACACACACACACACACACACACACACACACACACACACACACACACACACACACACACACACACACACACACACACAGAGCACATTATATATACAGTGGATCCTCTCCAGTTGCTGTTATAGCTAATTAAGGAGTACACAAGAGACTGTCAAAGTTGTCCCATTTAGAGGTGTCCTTATGAGGGTCCTGATTAGAGTCCACTGCAATGAGCATACAGTGGAACCTCTCTAATCCGAAGAGGGACAGAAGAAAGTGTCCTGATTGGTGAAATGTTCTGGTGTCCTGATTTCAGGGGTTAAATTGCACACAAATATAGCATTTGGGACAGTAGCAAGTATCCTGTTTATTGAGGTGTCCATATTTCAGGGTGTCCTAATTTGTTCCACTATACACTCACTAGTATTCAGTGTTCATGACAAGTAGTGCTGGTACACCATTGATCAGGACAACCTGAACATCTTAAGGGGCATGTCATATTCTAGCTCACAAAGCTTAAGACATCAACTCCTCCCTGAATTCAACCCCTTCAATCTACTGTCCTACCAGCTCTGTGAGGCATATTTCTGTGCCCACTAGTAGGTGCACATGAATGCAGTGCATTTTTGGCAATGCAGAGTGAAGGAAGACTGATGACTGAAGTCAAGTCTGGAGTTTTGAACATTGCGTCACATAATAAAGAAGCTTAAGCACATAATATCAACACGTGCACTGCCATGACACACAAACGTACATATATAAACAAAAAAATCACCTATTAGTCAATTCAGACTAGCTACTAGGTAGGCTCGCTCCACTCGCCAATGATTGCATGAGGATATACACTTTCGAAGTACTTTGCATTTTATCTCCATACACATATACAAAAATGTTGTCACCGAGTGTATCTATAAAATCCAAAAGATAATCAAAATCAGGCCAAGTATTGAGGAAATGAGGGCAAGTATTAAGAAAGGCGGTCTCTGAGGAGTGGACAATCCACTGCTGGAGTCTCCTGCAAAACAAAATATAGTTCTATCCTACATATCTCACCTTCTATTTGTCCCTTAGTCCTCACCCTATCCCATAATGTACATGTCAATTTACCTGGTAGTACTGGCATGGAGGTCTGTGTCCTTGGTCTGTATCTTAGTCCACTCTCCTCTGGTGGGTCTATTAGTACAAGGGATACAACAGTCATCAACTGTGTAAGTATTATAAATACCCAGCCTATATATCCCACCTTCTATTTGTCCCTTAGTCCTCACCCTACCCCATAATGTACATGTCAATTTACCTGGTAGTACTGGCATGGAGGTCTGTGTCCTTGGTCTGTGTCTTAGTCCACTATCCTTTGGTGTGTCTTAGAGATGAGGTAATGAGTAAAACATACATATACACTGTGGTACACACTCACCAGTGGTGGGATGAGGTTCCATAGAGACTGTCTCTCCACTCTCTATTGCCATGGACACCAGTTGTTCCACCTCATCAGCAAGAACATTAAACTCTGTGTTCCTCAGAACCTTCACTAGAGTGGCCCAGGTGGCTGGGTTTCTCCCCTTCCCTTCAAGCCACAACGTTACTATATCCGTGCAACATGCCTCGGGATTTAATGGATGGCGGGCATCAATTAGGTTAATAGTGTTTCCGTTAGGGTCAAAGTTGAAGTGGATCCCAACTGCCTTCCACTTGGCCGCAATGTTTTGGATGATTTTCACTTCTTTCCCAGAGGGAGCCACCATGTAAGTGAGCTGCAGTAGAGTGGGCTGTGTGTCTGGAGGAGATGTGGGAAAAAATCATCTCTAACTATACACATGCCCAGCATATTGTACATAAGAGTAGGAACAGGGGGGTGGGGGGGGGGGGGCCTGTGCCCCTCCAATATTTTAGGTGGGGGGCCTGGCCCATTACCCAGCTAATTTGAGTCAAGCATATGCAATCCAGTACACAGTAAGTGTTACTGGTCAATAGACAAATTTGTCGCCCCAATATTTTGTATCTTCCTACTCCACTGTTGTACTACATGTAACAATCTTGCAATGACTGTACACAGGTAACAAGACTCACCAGGATGTAATGGTAGGTGCTGTGACTTAGTAGAGCTACCAACATATGGAGCTGTGAGAGGAAGAGAGAGGAGATATAAATAACACAATACAAATCATGATGCTTGCCAGATGACAGCCATAATACACACAGGAAAACTTTTCCATGAATACGGGAAACAACGGCATCAAGATGTCTATGTTTACATCATTCAGTACTCCATGCACACAAGTCTGCGCTCATACTGTAAAAGTCCGTAGTGGGACAAACAGCTAAATACTTCTGTTTTACAATTAGTCCCACTGCGGACTTACAGGGTGTGTATGCAGAGTATGACTATGTGTAAGTGGTGTCCGTTGTTGCCCGTATTCATGGAGGCTATTTCCTGTGATAGATCGTTACAACACATGCGTTTGTGTTTTACAAATTAGCTGGACATACTTGGTGTGGATGGTGGGTCACAGTCAATGATGAAAGACACTGGCTCTTTGGTTCCAGTCAGTGCCACAGTCACATATTCCTGTACCGGACTGTTCTGGTCACATGTTACTTGAAGATGAATGTGAGGAACACACTTTCCAGGTGCATACACAGTCACAGACCTCTTCGTAATCTAGAGTATAGTTTTATAGTTGAAAGGACTCATTTCTTCATGATTTTAAAGTTTACACTAAGATCCAATATCCTCATACACATGTGGAGGTTGTGTACTACCTAACCTTTGCTGGTTTTGCCATTGCAGTTACTTTCCACCCTTTTGGAGATATCCCATAACCTTTATCTGCAGGCAAATATACATTGAGGCTGTCAGGTGTTTAGCTATACATGAATGCTTCCCCTCATACCTTCTGAAATGTCCACACCAATGTCTTTATTCTCAAATTCAACTTCAGGATGTGACATTCTATCCCAACCTTTATACTTAAATTCAAGATGCTACAATGAAAAATAACTCATTGTTTGTATTCCTGAAATGAAATTGAGATCACCCACCGTAATGGTGTCTTCTAAGTCCTTGGTAACCACAACATGAACTTCATACTTCCCAGGACCAATCAGTCTCCAAAATAGGTTGGAAGCACATACAACAGGAGGTGTTAGCAGACGTTTAAATTTAAGTAATACTAAAGCAATATTCGAAAACCTAGATAGCTCAATCTTGCCATAACGTGTATTTGGCTCGAATTGGCCTCCATCGATGACCGTAAAGTGATACGGTGGGCCCTGTTCCGATTCGGAACGTACAAATGTCATTGAAAGTGCTTCGTCGGAATTTGAGAGACGAACACAGTGTTGGATTTCCACGTCAACTGGACTCGGTAATGCTTCACCCACAGAAATTTGGTACACTGCACTGACTAATTCAGCACCATCAGGTAGCACATAATTACCACTGGAAATATCGAGGGATGTAACAGTGGTGATGATTTCTTTCTTCGTTTCATTTTCTGGAAAGTCCATGACAATTCCATGCTCCTCGCACTGCAAGGTAACTTTTTCCCCACTGTACACCACTTCTCTATCTAATCCATGGCCATCTAAAACGATGATGACAAGGCAATAAGACACAGAAGTACACTCATTCGAAGAATATACATCCTATGGCTATATACAACTGCAAGTTGTTTTGACATTAGTGTCTCAGGTGCATTAAGGCCTGTCCAGAGGAAGTGAAGCGCGTAATTCGCAATCACATAAACCCACCCACTGCAGATAACATATTCAAGGATTTACGGAAGTATCGCGGTTCACATGTGTGTAGCTACTTGTGGATATTGTCCATATACCAGCACTATCTTAGGCTTCTGTAATCTGCTACTCTGCTGGTAGATGGGATGGATCCACCTGCTCGCAATAACATGCATAACCTCATATCCTTACATCTGTAAATACTAAAAGGGTTGCACATGTTATTGTTGCATGCTATCATCCCCTGCCTTTGCCTGCATGCTGTACCTTAATTGTTAACCTGCAGCACACATGCACAGCAAGGGGTACGGTACACGGCCTGTGTGTCTGTCTCCATGTGTGTGTGCCAGTTTATCTGATGCACAAACAGCGCAATGAACACTGCAGAAAACTAACTTCACATGTTGGACACATGAGAATAGTGTGTAACACTAACACTTGCATGGTTATAGCCCTGGAGTTTGGAGAAGGTAGGATCATGTATTTGTGAGCAATTTACTAATGCAAATTTCACAGTAGGCCATTTGAACTGAATTAGAAGAAATTTTCACCGTAGCTGTGTGTTGTATGCACTTTGAGAGTATTATATGGTATAGAAGCACTTGTAGAGCAGGCTGTTTGTCTCAAAAGGATTATAACATCCGCATTCGGGAGTTCTGAGTGTTACATTTGTTAAGGCTATACTAGGATGTGTCGGCGCCATCCCTACATAGACTCTTTGATATAGTAACAAAGCCCCTACCCCACAACAGACTGGAGCTATCAATAGAACTGACCCCTGCTAGGAGTGCAACTAGTCCCCTCTTCGCAGGGCCTGTTTCCCCAAACGGGAAACACCCTCCTGAATACAATGTACATGTATATACCTGTAGGATACAGCTTCTGAAGATGATCCAATGCTCTGTGACAACTTGCAACATCACCATCACCAGTTATTGACCCCATCTGATACAGAGCATTGGCCACTAGTCTCCAGGACAGTGCTGGATGTGAAGAGATGAGGGAGGAAATGACTGCCTGTTTGCACTCACTGTTGCTGCAATATTCCTTTTTGATACTCATATTCTCAGAGTATGGTATGTTTACGTGTTCACTAAACACATTCCAGAGACAATCATCCATGCTATCCAGTACAGTTGAGAGGTTGTGTGGAGTGAGACTGAGCTCTGGGAACACAACAGGAGAAACAGAGATGGAGAGACTGAGTACACAACTCTACACTACATCTACATAACATGTATGGAATGTTAGTTGGGACAATTTAACAGAAGAACAAATTTTACTTTTGAACCATACAACAATAGCTGCTTTCTGTACTCCTTGACCTCTATGCTCATGATACTCAAAAGCCGGTGCATCGTACCACAAGAACCCTAATTTACTAGATGATAGATGAAGTTACATGTAGCCTCATACCCAGGCCATTGTGGGGGCAAAAAATGATGGGCCAGTATCAACTGTTCATGTATGTGCATAAATCTCTGTAATTTTGCTGTATCAACCAATAATATACGGCTGTGCATGTAGTGCTCAGTCTTTAGCATAAGTTGCCCTTTTCTGATACTTTCAAAGTTTGTGATATACCACACTCAAAATTTACACATCCTTGGGTAACCCTTCCTTGAATACCAGATATATTGTAATATAGCCCTGTAGAGTATGCAGTGTTTCCCAGATTACTGGTGCATATGCATGCAGCTGTTCGTTCTGCAGCTGGTCCGGATTCACACGCTGCAAGTGCATATGCACATGCAATGCACACGCCTGTGCTGCGCCAATCGCATAAAATAATGCGCAATAGCCCGTTCAATTGGGCCGCTCCTTGTTGGAAGGTTGCACACTGCAAAAAAGAGGTTGTTTTGACCAGTGTGTTTGGTTACCTCAGTTGCATTACATGACTATAACCTGTCTTGGTATGTAGAGCATAAGTTTTTATCTGAGTGCATACATGAATACAAGCTACTCCTCCATTACATTTTACTACAACAGATCTGGTACAGTGACTTCCTCTGTGAGATAATTATCTCAAGGGACATTGAAATCATTCCTTACAGATATCCCACATATCTCTTGGGATGTTGTTATGTTACAACTGAGGCATAATAAGGTTAATTTAAAAATAACAACCCATTTTGCTGTTATAGTCATGTAATGCAACTGAGGTAACCACACGCACTTGTCAAAACAACCACCTCCCACGCACTGGTCAAAACAATCACCTCTTTTTGCAGTGTATAGTCATGATAAAAGAAGTGTGGTAAACACACATAATGGTTAAAACAACCACCCATTTTGTAGCTAGCTTGCTGTCTTTTCTACCCCTGCAACAGCCTGGGTGTAAGGCTAGTGGTTAGTACAACCACCCATTAAACATCCACACCCCTGTCTTTACAGTCCCTGATTTGTGGCACTGCCATTCCTATATACACATTCTTGTACACAATGCTCAAGGCTAATGGAGGTGAGTTCCAAGTGTGTTTATGCATTATTACATACAGCTATGTTTTTGATATATTTATGCTGCTAAAATGCAAACCACTATTATATAATACACCATATCATAAACCACTGACCAGCTGGTGTGTATTTCAGGAAGACCACTGCAGCCTGCAATGCTTTAGCCTCCCCTCTGAAGTGCAGTGCTCCTGCAACATGCTGCCAGGAGGCTAGTGGTATAGTGTGTAGGTAGTAGAGCAGTAGTGCCTCTACTTTCTCTTCATCCGTCTTGTAGGCAGGATTGTCATGTATTGCAATACACACAGCGAAAGGAACATTCAAACCACCAAGACGTATACATCCCAGGTGAAACCACTCTGTAACTGATGCCATAACCTGACACAGGTTTCTGATATTGAGTGTGGGGTCTGTACAGGGAGTAGGAGATATGGTAATACAGCAACCCATGTGAGGTACAATATCTTCACTCATCAATGGAGGAACAATCATGATAGGAAATGTTACTAGTGGAATGGTCCGGTATCTTTGGATACAATAGGAAATCTTATAATTATTGTAGTCCAGGGATTTTCCAATCACAGCAAAAGTAGAACTAGTGTACATGTAGTTCTAGCCAGTACAGAAAAAGTATCTTTCTCTCTGTGGTTGAGGCATGAAGGCTGAGGCAGGAAAATAAGTAAATGGCTGTCACAATGCAAGAGAGCTGCTACAGGTATGGGTCAAGCTACAATAATACAGTACAGAGCTAATCCAAAACGGCTGATTCACATGCCACAGGATGGAAGGGTGGGTCTAGCATGAAGATGTGCGTGTGCAGTGCCAATCCAAATTTTTGTGAGTATTAAAGTTTGCATTCTGGTGAAGGTGACTATTTTTTGCGGGAACTAAAGTTTGATATTTCTGCAGATTTGAATGTATCTACTACTTGTAGGTATGGGCTTGTGAAGAAAGGTAGTCAGAGCTCAAATCCATTAGTCTGTCATTCACTAGTGAGTTGTCACCTACTTTCCAAATACGTTTTCTAAATGGAGAACAGCACATGTCTGGAGAACAGTACATATCTTCCTTGAGGAGGCATTGCACATATCAGTTAGTTAAACTTGCAGGCTTTGTGCTCTCTACACAGCTATGATGACATCTTTCATGCTAGATCCACCCTTCCACACTACCAGCATTACCTGTGACAGGCTCTGCCAGATAGCGCAGTGTATCTGCAACTGTCTTCTCTTTCATATCATCCAGAGCTACTATCAGACCTCTCCAAGAGGCCTCCGGATCTTGCTCCATCCAATATTGGATGAGTGACTTTCTCTGCTGAGGGACACTTGAAAACTGAGCGTAAATTTCTTTTCGTTTTGACTCAGGGACATGGAGACACTTCCCCAACTGATCAGTATCCTCCACCTCGTGAACTGCCCTCAGGACATTCATTGGAGTGAAGGTCACACCTACAGCATCAACACACACAGTACTACTAAGCTGAAATTCTCACTTATACAATCACCACAAATCCGTACATGAGGGACTAGAGTAAAAATCAATTTTTGGGAA